>CAUYLZ010119610.1:0-42956 GCA_963573645.1 Pithecia hirsuta
CTACCCTACCAGACAGTATAATCTTCTTATCCTCATTCACGTGCCTGCGCTGAGGAAGAACCCATCTCTTTGCTTCCATGAACGTCACAGCAGGACAAAGGAATGTGATAAATCACACTAGCTCTTAAAGTTTTCACTGAGAAAACGCAGAAAAACATGCTTCATTTCAACTTACGTTTTGTTGGTTAAAGTAAGTCACAGCTGGGCACGGTGGCTCACGCCTGTAATCCCAACACTTTGGGAGGCCGAGGTGGGCACATCATCTGAGGTCAGGAGTTTGAGACCAGTATGGCCAACATAGTGAAACTCTCGTCTCTACTAAAAATACAAAAAATCGCTGGGCGTGGTTGTGGGTGCCTGTAGTCCCAGCTACTCAGGAGGCTGAGCCAGGAGAATCACTTGAACCTGGGAGGCAGAGGTTGCAGTGAGCTAAGATCGTGCCATTGCACTCCAGCCTGGGCAACAAGAGTGAAATTCCAACTCAAAAAAAAAGTAAGTCACATGACTGCATCTAACTTCAAGGGGAATGGAACTGTAATCCTCCCACATATTTAGAAAGAAAACTGGAATTATTTGATGGACAGTGCTAATGACAATTATAGTAGGTGGCAGTTTCTGACACAACATCTAACATGTAGATAAAGGAAGGTGGAAAATAAAGAATTGGGCAGAATATACAAGGCAGATTAAACAGAAAGAAAGCAAGAGTGGCAATGTTAATATCAGATAAAGCAGAATTCAAAAGCATTATACAGGATAAATGGGGGCACTTTATGACAAACACATGAACTGTATAGTAGCCCATAAGTCCTTATATATAAAATCAACAATGCTGCCAGAGAAGAAAACTAAACATGATAAAAAGCTGTCTTCTAAAAATAAACAGCAAGCAACACAGGAAAATCAGTGGTAGGTTCTGGCTAATGGAATGAGCCAAGAAAATGAGACAATTGGTATAAACATGGAAAAGATACAAAATTAGTCTTACTTGCAGATGACATGATTGTTTACAAAGAAAACCCAAAAGACTCTACCGAAGTTGATTCAAATCATTAAAAGATTTTGATGTCTCATGTTTATGAGAAATGTGTGTGCTGTTTCTGGATAGAAAGGCTTAAGTTCTTCTGGGACAAACAATGTCAAAGAATAGCCGAGAAACTTTTAGAAGAAAATAAGGAAGACAGCTTGCCTTGACAGATATTAAACCTTATTCTGCATATTAGTGGAATATGTATGAGGGGTTTCCCCTGTAATCGGTATTCCAGGCCCAGATTCTGATCTCTCCTCTCAGTGTGCATTCCTCATACTCTCCCTCCCCCAATTTAAAAATTACTAGGGTAGAGAATTGCCCTAAGTGAAGAGAGCATAGTTTGTACCCCAGGCCTGTAGAGGAGAAAAAAGAGGAGAATGGCTGCTATTTAAAAGTTATTTAAAAATAGGATCTATGTAGATGAAATGATAGAGAGAAATGTCATGGCACCCCTGGAAGCTTTCCTGGGATACTCATCTGCATCTATCAGGAAACAGAAGCCTTTAAGGCAGTTCCTCCAGCAAAGCTGAGCTCACTTGGACTTGGTGTTCTTTCATGAACTTCATTTTATTAACATTTGTCAAGATGGCTTTTTAAAGAATTATGATAACTTTGAGTTAATATAGTTAATCCAAAGTGGGGGTGATACATTATTTGCGTAACACTTGACTAGTCAGTCCGGGAGACCAGACACCAGAGAAAGAGCCCTGTCAGAGTGTGGCTGTGAATTCCCAGAGGAGGACCCTCTGCCTCTTGCACTCAGCTTGATCAGGACAGAACACAAAGCCTAGGCCTGTTAGATGTGGAAGCAGATTTCAGGTCCAGTTCTACTGCCGAGTCCTTGGGTATCTGTGCCTCTCGGAATTCAGCATGCCAGAGGAAGTGGGAAGGCCATGGACAGAATGGGACAGGTGACCTCTAGGGTTCCATCCACCCTGCATATTCATTTTTGCCCTGGAGAAAGGGAGATTTGGAGCCTTTGAGTTTCCAGCTGCTTCTGCAGCAGTGGCTTGTGGTAGCAGCCATTGCCACCATCACAGCCACAACCTGGACCTACAGGCCAGAAGCCTCCAGAGGCTGGGAGGAGTCAGCACCCCAATGGCAAAGACTTTGGAGAACCTCTAAGGGCAAGGACATTGTAAAATGGATTGCTGGACACTCACAAATACATACCTCATGGTGTGTATACACACCTACATACATGTAAGCTTCTAGTGTCATTTTCAAGCCCAAATATCTTTCTAGATCAGCACCTTTGCTTGCTCATAGTGGGTGTTTTGTCAGGCCCTTCAGATGCATTGTTGTGGTCTCTCACATCATTAACGTGCTCATCTCATCGGAAGTGTGTTCTGGAGGTGCACCTCTGTGCAGGGGCCGTCTGCACTCTCCTACTAGAGCAGCGCTTCTCAACTGGGGATGATTTTGCCCTCCAGGGAACATGTGGCAATGTCTGAAGACAGCCTGCCACTAGAAGGGGAAGGAGCATCTGCTGACATCTGGTGAGTAGAGGCCAGGGATGCTGTTCAGCATGCTGCAACGAGTAAGACGTCACTCACAAGAGAATGTAACTAGTTCTACTCTAAAGTGACCCAGCTGCGTGTGGCAGCACACACCTGTAGTCCCAGCTACTCAGGAAGCCGAGGCAGGAGGATGGCTTGAGCCAGGAGTTCGAGGCTGCAGTGAGCCGTGATCACACCACTGCACTCCAACCTGGGTGACAGAGCAAGACCCCGTCTGTAAAATAAAATAAAAATAAGGAGACCCAATAGGCTTCTGGTTAAAATCTCGTCCACCAAATACTATGCAGCCGTAAAGCAAACAAAGAGATCGTGTCATTTGCAACAACATGGATGGAGCTGGAGGCCGTTAATCTAAGCAGACTAATGCAGAGACAGAAACCAAATACCATACGCTGTCACTTCTAAGTGGGGGCTAGACACGGAATACTCATGGACACAAAGAAGTAGCAACCAGACACTGAGGCCTGCTTGAGGGTGGAGCTTAGGAGGAGGGTGAGGATCAAAAGACTACCTATTGGGTCCAGTACATAGTACCTGGGTGACAAAATCTGTGCACTAAACCCCCATGGCATGCAGTTTACCATATGGCAAAGCTGCGCATGTACCCCTGAACCTAAAATAAAAGTGTGTCCTCTACCAAGTGTGCCTGTAGGAGTTGTGACCTCTCTTGAGTCCCAATATTAGCAATAATATTATTTAAGAGCTTCTGAAATGAATTTCTCTGTGCAAGTTCTTGAAAACTTCGATTTATTTGATTGCATTGTCTGTTGGAAAGCAGCATGGCTCTGCCTACAATGATGTTAGAAGGAAGCTTAAAATCCTTAAGCCCGAAATCTGAAAAAGGAAGGAACTGTGGAGATCATCTCAAGAGGAAATGGTACTTGCTCTTATACTGCAGAGGTGATTATTAGGGGTTGCAGATAATCAAGAAGTTGTTCAGTGGTTCTTAGTGTCAAAACAGAGCTCAGAAAGGTGCCAGCGGCTGCCATTGCCAGCCATCAGGTTTGGCCCCTTCACCTGAGACCTCATTATCACTGTAACCCTCTTAATAAAAGTGGACACATCTTTTCACAAATCCTTCAGTGTACAAGGCATGAAGCAGGGCATTGCCTTATTAGGCCATCTAAAAAAGAAGAAACAGAAACTGGAAATGCTTAATGGAAATAAACTGTTTTTTATTAGCATTTATTAACAATGCTGTAATGAAGTATTTCCATCAATTAGGTTTGGAATGGCTGGCATTTGGGGCTGAGGAATAATGGAGGCCTTTTCTTGGGGCCTAGGTTTTCTTAACACTCCCTGTGAATACAGGTTTTATTCCCCTTAAAGGAGAAAGCTGTCCCCATGTCTGTTTCCTGGGAGGGAACTTCTTGTACCTTGCCTTGGTCCCTCTCCCAGTCTTCCCCAGAGAACCTCCTGGAATGACCAGGGGGTCATTGTAATGTGGTGAATGTCTCTCCCATTCCCTGCGTATGAGATTGACTTAGTCTTTTTAGGGAAAAACTTGCTTAAAAGAAAAAACAAACAGTTATTAGAGGGAATCAAGGATTAAAGTATGAGTTTTGATTTTTGTTTTTAAATTAAGGATTGCATTCCTGGGAGTAAGGGAGGTGCTATTTAAATACACAAAATGGTTTGTGAGCCTCAGGAGCCCAGCCTGGCTTGTTAGGAGAGGGGGCGTCTGAGATACAGAAGGAGCCTCGCCTTAACTGTGGAAAATTTTCAGGTTCCTCCTGTTCATTAAACACCACCAAGGTACAGAGAGTGGCAGATCCTGCAGCTGTGGTGCTCAAGAGGGCTTTGAAGTTTCTTTTGAGAATATGATCTCTTCAAATCTGACAATGATTTTTTTTTCTTTTTCCTCAGGGTGACCAGAGGCAGGTCATTCCCATACCAAGTGTATGTATATTTATCTAATTTTATTTATTAAAACAGTCATAAAATCTTGTGGCTTTGGGCCTACTGATATAAAGGATTTTTTAAATATTATTGCTTATGTTGAGTTTATCATGTGGTATAAACAAGTCTGTTTTGTTAAAAAGAAAACTGAAGCTAGATTTTAAACTGAGAGCAGGAAGTTCTGTACAGAGACAGTTTCCTTTCTCAGGAACAGCAGGGCAGCCAGCATCCATTAATCCAATTCTCATTTTTCCTTTCTCTCTGAGAGGGGCCTCCAAGCTGAACAAGCTGAGGTTGCTCAGGGCCCTCACCCACACCCCACCATCTTAGCCTCAACTCCATAGATTGGCGGGAACATTCTTTGCCCAGACACAGTTCTTTGCAGCAGGTTCAGTCCCAGTGGAACTGGGCTCCCCAAGCCCAGGTCCCAGGTGACCATACCATTTCTAACTTATCAGTGTTGGTAGCATGCCTGGAGCTCCGAGATCAGAAAAGTCACCCTAATTACATTCTCTGAACTTGCAGGACCCACCCCAAAGGCCTGCTGTGCTGAAACTCTGCCCCAGCTGGGCACTCCCAGAGGCAACCCCTACTTCTGTTGTCAACTCTGAAATTTGTTCCACCCTAGCACAGTCCTGCACCAGCCACCCCTCAGCCATCCACTGTCCACGCTGTCCCTTCTCTTCCTCCTGCTCTGCCAACAGAGTCACCCAGCCTGAGGCTGGTCAGCAGGAAGCAAACTGAAGACTGACTCCCAAAAGAAACGTACGGTTGAGATGTCTGTATCAAACGAGACCTTTCAAATAGTCTTATGTCCTTAGAGAAGGGTTTAGGTTTCAAAATGTGTCTGTACATTTATTTTTTAGTCTGTAAAGATTATCAGATGCAGATTACTTGATTCAAATCTGTTCATTTCTCTTTCCTTGGAGTTTTTCACATATTTTTCTGGGAACATCCAATAGACACAGCAAGCTTACATTGAAAGGAGTGGATTTCATGCATACAGGTTGACTCCAAAGGCTTTGGTAGTACATGTCACTTGCAAATTGCCCAAAAAGTTTGCAGTAATTTTATTTTTCTCAAAACTCTAACTGTTCATTGACTAACAAGTTGCAAGAGTTTGTGGAGTGATTCTGACTTTGCCCATATGCCTGAGGGTTGGGCTTTGTTGGGGAAACTGGCTTTGATCAAAAAGATTGACTTAGCAACACAACTTTTTATCCAGAGTTTGTGGGAGATGCCCAGCAGAGTTAATACCAGAAGACCTTTAACCTTTATACAAAGTAGTTTTTGATATTTTTTTCCTTCAAAGGTACCTACATTAAACAGATGGCAGGTAGCATCTCTCCTTCCACCTTCAATATCACTATTACTGTTTTTTCCTAAAGCCAGTTGGCAGCCATGTGCAAAGTTAAGTGCAGAACAAAAGCACTTGTCAGTATTAAAACCCCTCTGAAGAAACGGACCCTTTTCCCACAAATCTAAACTCAGCCATGTAGAATTCTGAAATAAGATAAACAAGAAGAAAATTCCTTATGTAATTGATCCTTACGTAACAGATCAATAAACTGCTGACTGTCCTACATGGGAGATGTTGTTGGGTCAGGCCATGTGAACCTCTGAACTATCTTGCCCAAAGAAACAGAGCTGAGCTAAAAGCACTTGCATTTTTGAATGATGAGCTCCAGAAAAGCAGTGGGTACAGTGTGATCTCCACTGTCTGCTTTGCATATAGGATTGATCCCAAGTCCATCCGGGGCCAGCTCAGCCCTGGAATCAAGTCTTAGGAGCCCCTGCAAAATCTGCACCTACCTGGAAAAGCCCCAGATTACATAAGCAGAGTGATCCTGGCCTTTCTGAACCTCAGGGGGACCTGGTCAGTGCTGGGAGCCCTGAGAGCTTAGGGTGCCTTACACAGGACCAGAAATCCAGGCTTGTGCTGAGCCTCCAAACCAGATATCGCAAGCTCCTGAAAGCTTTCTTCGGGCCCTGAAGGTAAAGAATACCTCTAAGCCTGTAACCAGAGCAGCTCCAGCTGGGGTCCCCATCTGTGCCTGTCACCTCACCCCTCTTTTTCCATTTGTGTGCTGCTCTGTTTGTATATGTAGGTTTGGTCTTTTAATTTTTTACTAATCAATAATTCAAGCTCATGGTTAATTTTTAAATACTGAAAGATTTGGGATTAACACCTGTGGAAATACATACATAAATGAAGTTGAAAGATTAAAGTAAAAAGAAAATATCCCTCCACATAATCCTACTACCTAGAATAACCACTTTTAATGTATGTCATGTGTCCTTCCAGAAGTTTTCCAGACAAACACAAATATATTTATATAAATGAAGTTGTATTGTATTTACCAGTCTGCAAATTGCTTGTTGTTTTCTAACAAGATGCCTTGAACATCTTTACAAATATTAGTAGGTATATATCTACCCCATTGTTTTATATTTCATTGATGGCATTTACTTTATTTCCACTTCTGTGCTATTACAAATATTTCTCTTAAAAATATCCTCATTTTGGCTGGGCATGGTGGCTCATGCCTGTAATCCCAGCACTTTGGGAGGCCAAGGCAGGCGGATCACGAGGTCAGGAGTTCCAGACCAGCCTGGCCAACATGGTGAAACCCCATCTCTACTAAAAATACAAAAAAAAAAATCAGGCAGATGTGGTGGCACGCACCTGTAGTCCCAGCTACTCGGGAGTCTGAGGCAGGAGAATCTCTTGCCCAGGGAGGCGGAGGTTGCAGTGAGCCAAGACGGTACCATTGCACTCCAGTCTGGGCAACAGAGTGAGACTCTGTCTCAAAAAAAAAAAAAAAAAAAATCCGCATTTCTGTGTGCTTGTGGACTTGTGATCAGTTTCTGTTTGTGGAAATGCTAGGTCAAAGGATATATTTTACAGTATTGGTACATTAAAGCCAAATTGTCCTCCAAAAGCCTATGCTAATTTACGTTCTCATGAAGTATCTATGAGATTGCCTCATAGCCTTACTGAAAATGATTATCAAATGTTTCAATCTTTGCTAATCTGAAAGTAAAGAATGGTATCAGGCTGGGCACAGTGGCTCATGCCTGTAAACTCAGCACTTGGGGAGGCTGCAGAGGGCAGATCACTTGAACTCAGAAGTTTGCAACCAGCCTGGGCAACATCGTGAAACCCTATCTCTATAAAATATACAGAAAATTAACCGGGCATGGTGGCATGTGCCTGTAGTCCCAGCTTCTTGGGAGGATCATGAAACCCCATCTCTATAAAAAATACAAAAAGTTAACTGGGCATGGTGGCATGGGCCTGTAGTCCCAGCTACTTGGGAAGATCGCTTGAGCCTGGGAGGCGGAGGTTGCAGTGAGCTGAGATGGTGCCACTGCACTCTAGCCTGGCCTAGAGAGCCAGACCCTGTCTCAGAAAAAAAGATTGGTATCAATTTATTATTTTGATTTGCATTTCTTTATGACTCAGTTTGAACAGCTTTTCACAAGTTCATTGGCTATCTTTCTTCTTTATTCATTTCTTCTCGTTTTTTTATGATGTGTTGCTTATCGTTTTAAATGTTAAGGCAATTAGTACTTTTCCTCAGATGTATGGTATATCTTTTGGCCTTATTTATAATTATTTTGGCCACAAGGAAGTTTTAGTTTTATATAAGTAAATATTAATGTCATCCTTTATGTTCCTTGATTTTATATTTTCTTCTAGTATTTTAATAGTTTTTAATAGTTTCACCATTACACCTTTAAATCTTTGATCCATTTGACATTTATGTTGGTATAAGGCATGAAGTAGGAAACTGTCTTTTTTTTTTCAAGTGGCTACTCAGTTATCCCAGCACCATTTGTTGAGTAATCATGTTTTGCACACTTAAGGGGAGTGACATCTTTATCCTTACCGTTAGTATCATTCGCCTCCCCACTGTGGGCTGGGATTTACTAGGAAGCTTCATGGGCTGTTTGGTGAAAGGTATTGAAGAATAAAGAAAAGATGCAGAGGGAAGGAAAGTTTGAAACCAAGTATGGATGGTTAAGGCTTGAGGTGAGCATTAGAATACCTTGGCCCCAGTGAGGAATGCCACTGGGCTGTGACCTGTGTCCTACCGATCCCACACTTTGCTTAAATTACACCCCACACTGATGCCCACAGACATGACGCTGGCAGCGTAACTGAGCCATAAAAATACTCAAAGGGGAGAGGACTTGTTTTCTAACAGCTATGTTTCTATGCTGTTTGCCTAAGGCTTTTAATACAGCCATAGTACACTTCTTTCCACGAAAACATTGTGAAGAACGTACAAGCACGATGGCTATTCTAATTAAAACCAGGCTAGAGTTCCTCTTGCTCCCCACCATGTTAGGCCCTGACATCTGCCCTGAGCTCTGAGGGCTTGGGGAGCACAGCGTGCAGACCTTGAGCCTGAGAAATCTTAAGTAAGGAAACAATAATCCAATGTACAGGAAGAGGTACTACATCTGTAAGATTTATGAGTTTGTGGGGTGGGCACTCCAAGAGGAAATAAGCTTAGTGTTAACTGTTCACGGCTGCCAGTTCTCTGCCAAGGACAGGAAATTTCAGATTTACTCCCAGGAAGAGAACAGGAATGCATACCATTCCCAAATCGTGGATGACAAGCCATGGTCCCTTCCTCCTCCACCCACCGCCCAGAACTGCTCTTTGTGTACATTTGAACAAGTCATTTTGTATAAGAAAGACCTTTCCTGATATGACTGGTATGTCTCTTGTTCTTCAGCTTTATGAAGACCTCAGAGAAAACTTGGTTCAGGACATTTCTTAGGTAATGATTCAAGCATCACCTGAACAGATCAATTGATGCAACAAAGCACTGTATATTGCCATTATATAGCATGCTTACATTTCCAAGGACGCAGCTATCCCAAAGAATTCTTACCCATGGGCTGAAGAATTTGCATTAATCTAAAGCCAAGCTCCCAGGAAGCTGTGTGCATTTAGGAAACAGCAGAGGATTAATGGAACCTCCTAGCCTGTTGCCCCCCAGCTTGGCCTTGTTCCCTGCAGCACAAGTTAAAATCAATAGCTTGCTTAATATGAGTCTCACCCTTCTCATCCTTCTCCATCTTTTCTCTCTTAGTCAGTACCGTGAGGGGTTTTACTTACCGTAATGCTTGTAAAGTGTGGGCTAACTGTGCTAAGAAAGTAATCTATTCCTGGGTTTGGAAAATGAGCCACTTTTAGGAGATCTTTGATGTTTTCAGAGATGCTAGGGATAGAATTTCTAGATCCTTATTTTCCAGGCTAACAATTAAATTAATAAGTTAAAACGTTTCAACAGTTTATAAACGCATAGGAAAAGGACTGGATAGATAGTAAAGTAAAAAGGGAGACATAGAAAAGAGAATGATTGCGTTTTACTCTCAGATATCTGTCATCTTTACAATGAGAATGTATTTTTATGTTAACTAATTGTGTAATAAAAATTAAAACAAATTTTCTTCTGGTCACAAGCATGCTTTCTGCTGTGTCCCAAACAACAGAAATGACCCCCGTCCTCTCTACTATCTTTACTTAGCTCATTACACTCTGCCTTTTTAAAACACCCTTTGATACAGAACTTTACAAATTTAATTTTGTAAATAACCTGCTGACTCACTGGTTTGTAATAAAGGATAAAGTCCTTTCTAGGTCCTCGAATTCCATGCCTGTCTCCAAGGTACCTCCCCACATCCCTTCCCAGTGCTGCAGGATTAGGGAGGATTGCTTCCAGCTGAGAGAGGTGGGAGGCCGTAAAGGCTTTTACTTCTGGATGATGTTGGCAGGGAAGAAACACCCACGCTCTCTAGAGAGAACCCCTCTGAAGTTAGAAACACTCGTGTCTCCACATGTAGCCTCTTCCTGGGCAACCCTGGACAGTCCCCCACTGCCAAGATGATCATTGTACTTGCAAATGTACCTAACCTGTTGACTGCCTATGTTGCATTCACTATTGAACCAGCTGACGTCCAAATTTAACTTCTGGTCATTGACTCACTTTCAGCTTGAACCAAAAAATAGAGGAAATAGCCATGTAAAAGGAAATACCACTTGATTTCATTTTTTTCTTGTTTTATTTGATGAACTAAACTGTCCATTCTTCAGGGGCTCAGAATAGATTTCCTTGTGTTTTGTTTTGCATCAAATATTAAAGAGAGTATGACCTTCTTTGCAGGTCAGAAAATTAATTACTTAACATTGGATATTTAATATGCCACAAAGCAGACTAAAATACTTAAGATCATTTCTAGAATGAGGCAAAGGCAAAAGAAATAAATACTCTAAATCGAGTGAGGTTGGTTGAAGATACTTAGCATTTTATGGTTGGCTGAAGATAGCTAGCATTTTATTAACTCTTTATGACTTCTTTATCACGAGATTTGAGTCACCTGCTACAAAGACACATAAATAGATTGATTGGTCAACACATAACATGTAGATTAAAGTATAACTTTCAGAGGCAGAGAATCCAAGAGGTAAAAATACCACATTTGCTCAGTATTATACCAGTGTGGCAGCACAAGGTGGCAGAGTACCTGGATTAGTTTTGTTTCCTAGTGTTGGGGTAACTCTAGACTGCATTTTGCTGGTGGGCCTATAGTTCCTCTTCAAGTTTTAAAAAAATCTGTCACTTAAAAAAAAAAAAAAGAAAAACAATTATATGATTCCAACATAGCTCTAAAATCTACATATGTGCCACAGTGAATTTCAGGCAAAATATGACCTCACGAAACAGACCTCCATTGTAACAGTACCTATTATAATTAAATACTCATTCTTGTGTAATCCATTTTAATACTAATTGTAGCCACCAATATGTGTGTGAGGCAAAATCCTGGGTGTGCTATTGCCATTATAACTGATAACAGCCTTTCATGCTAGGTATTATTGTCCCAATTTACAACCAAGAAAGTGACAGAGCTGATGATCAAAACCAGATTTGTCTGGTTCCAAAGCCGAGGACTTCGTCGTAGTCATTCAGATAGTGCCACAGTATTTGGTAAAACTCCAGTTGCAAACTATTTATTCCTACTGTTCTTAATAACAGTCCATTATATGCTTGACCAGGCGTTTAAATGTTTGTTTCCATTTATACCCTCAATAATGAAAATAGCATTAACACAATATTGGTTGGTTTGTCTTTTACATAAAGGTAATACTGATTTATTTTTCCCTTTTAGCCGCCAGCTAAGTTCCTCCTTCCAGAGGTGACGGTGCTCGACTATGGAAAGAAATGTGTGGTCATTGATTTAGATGAAACATTGGTGCACAGTTCGTTTAAGGTAAATCAACATAAAAAACAATCCAGATCTTTGTGATTCGATAACAGTTGTATGGGAAAATGGAAAATGAAAAGGATGAAAGCTGATGGTGGTTAGTGTGTGACTTCACTCTTCATGTAGAAATCCCAGCAGCTGCTTATTAACCCAGGTGAACATTAACGAAAGTAGTTGAATATTAACATAATTAGTTTGGAAAGAAAACACTAAGCTACCAGCATCACTGGGATCATTCTTACTTAGGAGGTTTGCATTTCTCAATATATTCTAAACTCTGCAGAAATACTTTTTGGGTGGCACAAGGGACTCATGCCCCCAGGACACTGTTTGTATTTGTCAAGATGACGGGAGTGCTATGTGTTTTATTGGGAGGGGCAGAAGAGGCTCTGTTGGAAACTGTCAAATGACCGAGTATCCTGGAGATTTTCCCAGATCGATTTTTGAAAGATGCCCAACTCTGAAGAAGACTTCCAGACTTCATGGCATCTGAACAGATTCAGCCACTTACTTTGAGCATCTTCATGACAAGAGGTGGCTGGGGTTTTTTACAAGCTTCACAGCCAAATGAGTACCTATCTTCGGCACTTGCCTCCTGAAGGGTGTGGAGGTCACCCTTCCTGTCACCTTCCCTGATCTCCATCTTCCTGCTGGAAAAACAGCAGAAATGGCCTCCATGCAGAAAGAGCTATGGCGACACTGTTAAAGATTGAGTTAATTAACCACTGGTTTTTTTTGACGTGAAATAAATTGTTTAAAAGAGGCAAATGATGAAAGTTTGGAAATAATGGGTTGGTGTGTAGGGGAGAAGAAGCAGGTGTTTAGGATTCTGGTCTTGTTTTCTTTGGGTTATTTCTGGTGATGGGACTGCTCTATCATTATACTGCACCCCTCTTTCCCCTCCAGCCTGGGACTCCCCTTCACTGAGAGACATGAAGGTCACCATCCATGATAGGGCATGTGTCTCACATGAACCATAGTCTTTCCTTATAAGTTGTAGGAAGCAGAAGAGCTGTCAAATATGCCTGAACACCTTTCTACCAGAAACATCCTTCTTTGTTCTCACTAAACAGAGACCTTTTTTGATAGGACAAAGCCCGTCTTTGAGTCCTTTGGAGAGTGGAGAAGAGGCCACACTGACCTCTAGCAGTGAGAAATGGCCTTGTTCTGGCCACTGGGACATGCAGGGATTACCTCATTCCCTAGCACTTGAGGGCCAGGCCCTTCTAGCATTGGTCCAGGGGATATGGTGACCATGTGCCCCAGCTCAACCCTAGACAGCATTGGAAGCCGTTTCTCCCCCATGGGCAAGTTGCTCAGGACTTTTCCAAGTCTCTGTGAAAGAAAGCCCTTCAGAGCAGGGGTTGGTTGCCATCACAGCATAGAGAACTTCCTCCCAAGCAGCTGTGGGAGTGTGGGGAACACTGGCCAGATGACCCGATGCTACTGAGGGTTCCTGGCTCCAAAGGCAGGGCCTTGGCAGCTCCCACTGTCTCTAGGGCCTGCTGAGAGGGCATTGATGCCACGAGCTAATGTGAATGACATCTCATTTCTTCCCTCCCCTGGTCTGCCTACATTTGCAACCAGAATATTCTTTGTGGTTTTTAAAGTTCTGGGCATTTCAAAGCCCTTTGAGAATCTGAAAGCTATGAACCTTCTCCCCCTTGAAAATGTACGTTTGTACAACGCACAGGCTCATGGATCCCAAGGGAAGAACCCTGGCTATACCAGGGCCTCCTTTACACCACCAGGAGAGGGGACAGGAAGGATGGTGCTTGCTGTGAGCTGGAGAATGATTTTTCTCTTTTAATATACTCTGTGGAATGTGATTCCATAATCTAATGCCTTGGGAGAGTCTCTTCTTTCGGTCTTTCCTTTTGTTTTTTAGCATGATTCTGATTTTAGTTGTGAAATTATATGATATTGAACTCATTCTTGGCCTTCCAACTCTGGAAGTAAACAGTGAGCGTAAGCTAAGCGCTTAGTAATGGTGCTATGATACAGCATTGTCTATGTTTTGTTTTGTTTTGTTTTGTTTTGAGTTTCTACTGTGACGGGCTTAAAAGCAGACCCCAGTTCAGAGTCTGACCAGAGATGCTGTTCCCCCACCCCTGCCCAGTGGCCACCCCACACACCTTCTCCTTCCTTCTGTCTCTCCCCTCTTGTCCGGGGGTTTGTAGGCTGATGATTCAGTTGGGCCTGTTCATTTAAGTAGTTTTGTACCTAATTTGTGGAATTCCATTGAGAACTGTGTGTAAGTTCATCACTGAGAACACGATGACTGCTGAAGAATGTTATTTGAATGTTAAATGTCATTAATATTGTGAAAGAGTTATTTTAAATATCCAGAAGTTTGTGGGTGTGCTAGATGTTGTGTTCCTTGGAGCAGCGCAGTATAGGGTGGGCTGGCTCTCCACCCCCACCCAAGGCAGGAGCTGCTGCTGGGTTACCTGGGAGGGCCTGAAATCACTGATTCTCAGGATTGGTTGGGGCCATGGGCATGCATCAGACCCATCACAATAGCTAAGGAAGAGAGGAGAAACAGGTTCAGGGGAGAAGAGCCTGCCCCAGGATGTGGCCTGTGGTCTCTGACTTTACCCCCATGTGGCTTTGGCACTGCTTTGAGTCCATGTGGCCAGCATCAGCTGAGCAGCCCATCACAGGGCAGCGCCCAGTTGTGGGTCCAAGTACAGTTTTCCCTCAAGCAGCACTGTCCTCTAAGCCCATCAGGTGCTCAGCTCCTCCCTCTGGTGGCTAGCGGTGGTCCCTTATCACCCCAGCAGGACTCGGGGCAAGAGCGGGAGTTTTCAGGGGCCCCATCCTCTAGCCAGGCAGTGCCACACATTTTGGTTGAGGCCAGGCAGGTGATATTGGATCAAGATGCTGAAAATGTAATGACATTCAGAATGGAAAATAATGTGCTTTCCTGCTTGTGCTTATTTTAAGGACCCAAGGCATGCTTCATCATCCTCCTCCTGAACTGTTTTTTCCAATAACCAAAACATTGGTCCAGGCAAGCTTTCTTCTTGCTAAAATTTCCAGGGTTCTTTTTGTTCTTTCAGACGTATTAATTATAGTCTCTTTTCTCTCTAGCCTATTAGCAATGCCGATTTTATTGTTCCGGTTGAAATCGATGGAACTATACATCAGGTAAGAAATCGACACTAAATTTGAGTTTCAGCTAAAATTTTTTAGTAATTACATATCCTATGAACTTTATTTCTAAATTCTCATTTCAACAATAATTACTGAATCAAAAGGAAGCATATTGTAATAAATACAATGTTTTCCTGCTTTTTTTCACTCCAATGAATTTATTTTATACTGAGATTATAAGGAAAACTATAGTCATAAATATTAGGCGTGGTTACAAGTTCAAACAGTTCTTTGATTTGAAGCAGACTTTCAGAAGTTTCCATATCCCCACTGGCCTAGCTTGATGGTCTGATTAACTTCCTCATGTAATTGCTTTCGGCTACTCTCCTAGCAGGCAACAGGAAAATGCCACAAGTCACCCACTTATGGTGGATTCTCGGGAAAAAGTGTCCATTTTCAAAGCCAGCTGCGCCAGACTGATCTTACCATTCCTGCATCGTTTTCTCCAGTGAATCTTTAGCAAATACCCAGCCCAAAAGAAAAAGGGGGGAGGGTGTGAGTTTTCGGATCCGCAGGCTGCTGTGAATAAAGATGTCGTAGCCAGTTGGCATGCGTCTTTGTTGCTTCTGATTTTTTTTTTCTTATTTGCATAAAGCTCTTCCGGAAATAGCTTCATTTATGAACAAATTGGAAACATCGTAGGAAAACTAGCCTCAGAGGTTGAAGCCGGGGAGCTTTCGTCAGGTTTTCCACAGGGATGATCTAACCATCTTCCTTGTCAAGTCTAAGGCCTTAAAGGGAGAGTATCTGGCCTGACAGCTCAGGAAGGCAACTTTCTTGGTACCTGAGTTACAACAGGATGTCTTTTCTTAGCAATGTCGGTAGTCTTTGGTTCTCAAGTGCAAGGTGTCGAACTGGTGAAGGCTTGGGAATCAGCTGGGCCAGCCGCCTCCTTGTCTAGATGGAGAAACTGAGGCTCCGCCAGGGAGGGGATTGGTTCAGGGTCATACAATGGGAAGAATTAAAATGAAAATTCCAGTCTCCTGCCTCCTGGCCCAGGTCTCTTCCTGATACTCAAGTCTCTTTTCTCCCATGTCCTTGGTTTCTTGCTTATTCTCCAGGATGTCCTGCCAGGAAATAGTCCCTGGGAGAGGCAGCTTTTTCCCTAGTGTTTCCACTCTTCATGCTTTTAAAAGCCATCACAGAGCCAAAACGACAGGCACTTGGGCATTTAACATTTGCAAAAGCATCAACTGAATTAACTCGGCATCTGAGAAGCAGTTAAGGCTTCTGCGTGGATCATCTTGGCTTGTGTTACATAGTGCTCATGATGAGACAAAGGAGAGGCTGCCCAATGGCATGGCAAGAGTTAGGAGAGAAATTAATCCTTCGTACCATGTGGCTGTAAGCGTGACCGGCCTGCCCACTGCTGACCCATTCTTGCAGGAGCCACTGTAGCTCCTCCATCTTGGCTGTGCTGTGAAACCACAAGGTCCCAGGGCTGGGGTCAGAAATTCTCTCCCGAGGGAATGAAGCCACAGGCGCCAAGGGCAGGAGGACCAAAGCCCTGGCGAAGGCCGTGGCCTCGTTCAAGTAATCCAGGATAGGCTGTGCAGGTCCCAATGGGCCTATTCTTGGTTACTTGCACAGGGACGCGGGCCTGGACGCCGGCATCCGGGCTCAGGACTCCCCCTCTCTGCCAGAGGCACCAACGCCAGAGTTCCCAAATCAGTCTCCTGCCCTTTGCATGTAGCAAAGCTTGCTTTCCAAGCAGGACTCCCAGGGAGACTGAGGACCACAGGCCACACCCATTTGCTGGCAACGAGGAGTCTTGTGGGCAGAGTGGGAATCTGGAGCTGTTGCAGCCACAGGCCCTGCCCTCAGCGCTACCCTGGCCTCCCAGATCCTCGGAGCTGTGTTGACACCCACGCTGTGACATCCTGTTCCTCCAGACCCCTGTCTACCTCCTTCTTTCAGTCACCCATAAGTTTCCCACTGAGTCCTGGCCCTCTTGAGCTCTTGCTTCTGGCACCTTGAAAATGACTTTGTTCTGTGTAGAATTCCTCAGCCAGCAGCACGCCCAGCATGTGATGCGGAGCCCCCATCTCCCCTCTGCTCCTCCTGCCATTCTCACCTGCTCCATCTGCCATTCAAGGCCTAACGTGCCCACCATGACCTGCCTCTCACTTCATCTTCAGCCACGTCCTCTCCCAGCCCTGCTGCTCCCGCTTCTCTCACTGCCTCTGATGGCTGGGCAAACAGCCTGGCTGCTCTCTAACATCCCAAGTAATCCGGGGCCTTGGGTCTCGTGCTCCTACTGTTTTCTCTGCCTGGAAGCTCACTCCTCATCCTTATTGGCCTGATGAACTCATATTTATCCTTCAAGGTCCAGGCCAAATGTTATCTTCCATGATCCCCTCTCCTTGTGAGGGGAGTTAATTGTCCTTAATGTATCCCTCTACTACGATTTTCATTATACCGTGTTTATTTGTATATGTTTTTGCATGTGTCTGCTCTAGAGTGTGAGCTCTTCAGGGACAAGGCCTGTGTTTTATTCATCTTTGCAACTGCATCAGGCTGAGCTCAGAGCTGGGGCTCAGTAAATAATGCTGAATTGAATTTTAAAGAGTTTGATTTATTTTAGTGAAGTGGCTAATTTCAAACGGAATTTATTCAAGTTTGAATTAGTTCTTCCCTCCTCCCACTTCCTCTGTGTTCTCTCACCAGCTTCGCCTTCTCTCCCATCTCCCTTGTTTCCTCATATTCATTCAGGCGCCCTAATCAGGAGCCTATGTATGGTCTGAAGCCTGGCCTCACTTCTCCCCCGTGGCCTGGCCTGGTCGAAAGGGTACACAGAGTCCAGCCATTCTAGAAAAGGCTACTCTTTTCACCCCTCTGCTCAGAGATGCCTCCTGGTGGATTATTTCTGGGGTCCAGGAATAGGATGGATTCACATCCCCTAAAATGTACCAAGCCCAACCTTTACGGTGGCACAGAGGCAGCTTCCCAAGCTGACAAGAAAGCCTCTTCTTGCAGCCTTGCTGGGCCTTCCTAGTGAGGGGGATGCCCATCCAGGACAGAAGGTGACAGCCAGAGTAATCCCAGGCCTGCTGGGCAGTAGGCTGGGCCTGGACCTCTTAAAGGACAACACCAGGAGTGTGGCCTGTGCCCACATAGGTCCCAACCCTCAGCAGGTGTGGAGAAACACACATGAAATGAATGAGTCATTACACACAAACATGGTACAATCCTTCCACTTGCTGGCCCTGAATATCCCCAAGACCCTCCACAACGTGGTCAGCTTCCCTTTTTCCCTTAGAAGGTGTCTGCAGTGAACTCAGCTCTGGAGCCCTGTCTGAGGAGTGCCATGTGTGACTCCATAGCCCCTCATACAGTCTGGGCCTCTGCCTGCTGTGCATAGGCCTGGGGGAGGGAGGCAGGAACCTTTGTAGCAATTCTATCTACAGTGGGCATTTGGGCCCTGGGCCATCCCCAGCAACTGCCACATCTGACCAGCCTGCTGTCTCCTGCCATTGCAGGTGTATGTGCTGAAGCGGCCACATGTGGACGAGTTCCTCCAGAGGATGGGGCAGCTTTTTGAATGTGTGCTTTTTACCGCCAGCTTGGCCAAGGTGAGTCCTGCTTCCCAGCCCCACACTCCCAGCCTGGTGCTTGCTCCCAGCCCCTCCACCCCTACCCCCAATCTGTCAAGCAGCCCTTTGTTTTGGTGGGGGAAGCTATTTCTATGGTGACAGGTTCCCACCCCAGATGGGATGGATGCAGGCCATGTGCATGGTGCCAGTCTGAAAGGCTTCTGGGTTACCATGGTGACAGGGAGCACTTAGAACAAATGCTCCATGAAGTTGCTGTGTGCAGCCACCTGAAGCTGGATGTCCACAGTCCAGGGAATCACAAACAGGTCCAGTGTAACAGACAAAGGATGGTGTACCCCTCAACCATTGACTGTCGACCAAAGGCTGGAGGCCCCTGTGTCCTTGGGTTTTGCTTTCACAGATTTGAGGGAGAAGCAAGTGAGAGAGAAGTGTGGAGACTCACCCACATGCATGGGCTGAGTGAGAGTTCCAACTGCCCTAGTGAGCTGTGTGGTCTGAGGCAAGTTACTTCTCATTTGGGTTTCTTCTGTAAATTGGAGATAATGCCATCTACCCTGCGGCTAGATCACATGAAATCACAGATGTCAAGGACTTAGCCCCGTGTCTGACTCACATACAGCTAGTCTTCACTGAGCACTTGCTCTGTTCCACACACCGTGCTGGGCATTGTCACGTGGTAAGCACGCCCGATGTTCATTGTTTTCTGTTATCATTGTTTATTGATGATGATGGGCCGGGCACAGTGGCTCACACCTGTAATCCCAGCACTTTGGGAGACCAGGGAGGGCGAGGTCAGGAGTGCAAGACCAGCCTGTCCAACATGGTGAAACTCCATCTCTACTCAAAATACAAAAATTGGCTGGGCATGGTGGCAGGCACCTGCAATCCCAGCTACTCGGGAGGCTGAGGTAGGAGAATTACTTGAACCCAGAAGGCAGAGGTTGCAGTGAGCCGAGATTGCACCACTGCACTCCACCCTGGGCGACAGAGTGAGACTCCGTCTCAAAAATATATACACATATATTTATTGATGATGATAAAAATCATTGAGACACGTCTTGATCCTAAAGCTTGGTGTGAATCTGACCTAACATCTAAACTGGCTCTGAGCAAACAGAACGGTTTCTTTGTCCTCTCCACTGTTTAAGGAAACTAGCAGGTTCCCAAGCCTCCCAGTGTGCTTTAGTGTCCCCCTTCACAGGTGTGGCGGGGTGCCCGTGCTGGGTGGGGCAGGCAGGGTCGGCCTTGACCATTTCCCACACCCTGACTCTGATGGGGCTGACACCATCCATTTGTTGGCAGCACCACAGTTGTCTCCATGGGCATCTCAGGGACCCTGAGTGGTCCCAAAGATGAGTTTTCTGGGGCCCACGTTAGCCATTTGCCTGTCTCCAGGACATCTCACAGTAGCTTCCTCTGCCATGTCCTGCTTCTGGACAGTGGCCCTGGTGCCCACACTCCCTTCTCTTCCTCTGCATGTTCCACTGCTTTGCTGGCCTGGCCATGGCTGGTTGAGTCCATCTCTGTGATGACCGAGGGGAGGGAGAGCCCCACTTGCACAAATGCCGCCAGATTCATCACCAGGCCTGAGAGCATGAGTCAGTGGAGTGGGATTCAAGATCCTTGTCCTTATTTTTGCATGTCAAAAAGAGAACAAGGCCTCGGGGAAAATATAATCTTCCCAGTGGGTAATCTTTCAGATGGGGCACCAAGATGAATTGTTATCTGTAGCGGCAGTGGCTCTTCCAACGGTGTTCTGGGATGCTGAAGAGCCTAAAGTGATAACCAGAGAAATCAACAGGAAGATTGCACCAGTTGCAGTCAAGTGAGAGTTGTTTTTTGTCTGGGAAAATTGAAAACACTCTTCCTTGGCACTGTCCCCAGCATTTGCTAAAACATCCTTGTTCGGTTTCTCTTTCTGGACGGCTCCCACCTGCCCCTCCATCTGTCTCTTCAACCCTTCTCTTGCTGCTACTCCAGCCTAGCTGAGCCAAATCCGCGTCCCAGTGCAGACTTCCACCCTCTTTCCTCCCTGATGTGCATGTCCTGCTGATGGGTGGTCATGTCCCCGTCCTTGGCTCTGGGCTCGCTCTCAGCCAGCAGTGGTGGTGTGGCGGACCTCCTTGCCTGCTGCCCAGGGGCCTGCAGGAACCTCACGCTGACTGTCGTAGCTTTTCAGTATCTGCTTCTTTGTCATTCCTTCCTTCATTCACCCAGCAAATATTTACTTAGTACCTATTACGTATCAGGCACAGCACTATATACTGGGCATATAGCACAGAAGAAAAGAGACAAAGTCCCTGCCCTTGTGAAGCTTACATTCTTCACATTCATCCTCTAAGGCCTGGAGGCCTCAGACACTTTCTTGAAAGATAGGTGCTACCCCAGGTGTTCATGATCATGAGGAAATGGATCATCTTTTCCCATTTAGAGCAAGCTTGTCCAGCCTGCGACCCACAGGCCGCGTGCGGCCCGGGACAGCTTTAAATGTGGCCAAACACAAATTTGTAAATTTCTTTAAACATTTAGGAGATTTTTTTTGCGATTTTTTAAAAAAGCTCATCAGCTATTGTTAGTGGTTGTGTATTTTATGTGTGGCCCAAAACAATTCTTCTTCCAGTGTGGCCAGGGAAGCTGAAAGACTGGACACCCCTGATCTGGAGTCAGTTGCCTACAACCCACCCACATGGCCGCTGGCTAGCCTCACCAGCAGATAACTCTAGCACCCCAACCTCTCACCTCCCTTGGCCAGTAGGAAACACAGCTGCTGCTGGACTCTGCATCCTACAAGATGTCCTTGGAGAGGAGAGGACATTCCCATGGAATCACAGCTGCTGCCTGCAGCCCACGTCCCACGGCTGTGCTGGCACTTGCTCTGCACTCCAAGCTGCTCTGCACTCCACCGCTGGCCTTCCCAGCACCACCAGCCACAGGTGCTCTCTGTCTCCCTGGCAGAGTCACTGGGCCCCCGCTGATGCCTGTTTGTACCCCTCACTTGGTCTTGGTGCAAAGGCCTGGCCTCATGTCAGGCTTGGAAACTGCTCCTCTTTCTTCCAGGCCCAGCCAATCAGTGTGGCCCACTCTTTTAGGTGTCTTCAGTTATGAGGATTTTCTCTCAGAAGCCCCTTTATTTCTTTATCCAAGCCTGCTTTGGGGGAAATTCCCAAGGTCATGAGAGAGGGCCAGACAGGATGAACCCCAATTGTGAGCTGGGCTCAAACTCCCATCCAGCTCCTGGGCTTCAAGAGAGTAGATGGGCATCCATGGGAGTGGGCAGCTGGGCACCAACCTGTCACTCCAGGGCTGGTCTAGCCCAAGTGCCCAGAGGACCACTAGGGGGCAGTGTCACGCCATTCAAGACACATCGGAGCCAGCTCATTGATTCCAGGTGAAATTCGTATTTACCGAGCCCCTCTTGTGGTAGGTGCTCTGGGAGGTGCTAGGGATGTGGTGGTGGGGATGTTTCAGGCCTGGACCCTGACAAGTGAAGAGGAACTGAAGCAATCCCACGTGATACCCCACTCTGTGAGGGAAACGATCCAGAAAGGGAGATAGAGGTGGCTCTAGATGGATGGGAGGGGAAGTCAAGACCTGAAAAACCAGGAGATAGAGGCTCTGCAAGGAGCTGGGGAGGGCGCGTATGCAGAGGGAGCGCTGGCACAAAGGAAGCCAGGGTGGCTCCAGATGGAGATCATTCAGCTCTGACCATGCGGGACACGCGGTGAGGAACGTAGGCCTTACTCCACATGCAGTGTGTAGACAGTGGAGAGTTTTCAGCAGAGGAGTGACACGATCACACATGTGTTTTCTGCTGGCCACTCTGACAGCTTCTAGGTGAATGGGCTAGAAAGGAGGCCCTATGAGAAAGACGGCTTTTTCACGAGGCTCAGCCTTTGCAGGCCGGAGATTAGAGGCCTGGGCTAAGGGCGGTGGCAATATAAATAGAGAGATGCAAATGGAGTCGTGCTATTTTTGGAGCTAAAACTGACAATTTCTGGTGGATTGGATGTGAGAGAAATGGAAGAATCCAGTGCCATCTTATGTACACAGAGAGGAAAATAACAAGGATCCTAAACACATCTTATAATTAAAACCCTTTTTAAGAAAAGTAATCTGGATCTTACTGCAGCAGGTCAGGGTGTGGGGGCTCTTTTAAGCACCCAGCCTTCATCGTGACACCTCTTTTCCAGTATGCAGACCCTGTGGCTGACCTCCTAGACCGCTGGGGTGTGTTCCGGGCCCGGCTCTTCAGAGAATCATGTGTTTTTCATCGTGGGAACTACGTGAAGGACCTGAGTCGCCTTGGACGGGAGCTGAGCAAAGTGATCATTGTCGACAATTCCCCTGCCTCATACATCTTCCATCCTGAGAATGCAGTAAGTGGCCCCAAAGAAAGAAAATGTCGAGCTCCGTCTGAGCCCTCTGTCTTGCCAGGCGGGCACCACTTTTGAGCACCTGCACAAGAAGGTCTCTGCACCTTTTCCTGATGAAATCCCAGCTCTGCCATTTAGCAGTTGCACCGACTACTAAATTGACCAAGTTACTTAACCTCACTGAGCCTCTGTTGCCTCATCTGTCAAATAGGAATTATAGGAATGCTGATCTCATAGGATCACTGGAGGCTGCAGTGTGGCAGTGTATAAAAAGCACTTAGAATAGTGCTTGAGACTGAGAAATGCTCAATAAGCCTGTATCGCCTTAGCGACATTTTTAGTATCGTTATTGACACGAGTTCTGTTGGCATTAACCTCCTGGAGCCAGTTACTGCCTAGGACTTCATGCTCCCTGTAGACTAAGGAGGCCTGGGTAATCTCTTTAACAGAAGTATTTTTTAAGAATAAATAGGCTAGGGGTGGTGGCTCACACCTGTAATCCTAGCACTTTGGGAGGCCAAGGTGGGGGTGGATCGTGAGGTCAGGAAATCAAGACCATCCTGGCCAACATGATGAAACCCCATCTCTACTAAAATACAAAATATTACCTGGGCGTGGTGGCGCGCATGTGTAGTACCAGCTTCTCAGGAGGGTGAGACGGGAATCACTTGAACCCAGGAGGCGGAGGTCGCAGTGAGCTGATATCATGCCACTGCACTTCAGTCTGGCGCTAAAGGGAGACTCTGTCTAAAAAAAAAAGAATAAAACACTTCAATAAGGTCTTCAAATAAGAGTGCCAAGCTTTGCCACCTCATCATGATGTCTAAAAAACACCCATTGGGAGCATTTCCTACATAAAGCTCCCTGAAGCATGGCGGCTCTCGGTGTCTACCCACTGGGTGCAACATAACTCTCAGGGCAGGAGGGACTGCCTTCCCTCCTCCTGCTGCCCAACACTTCCAGGGGAAGAGAGGCCAACCAGGGTTCCTGGTGACTGCTGACCCCTGTCACCGTCACACCAGGCAGGTTTCCCTGGAGAGGATGCTTCTTCTCAAGCACAGGCCCTGAGATTCCACATAAGCCTGCAAAAGTCCTTGCCTTCAGTCCAGAACTCCATAGTCCTCCTTGTAACCCACCCCCACAAAAAAAATTCAAACTTAATTCACTTGGCTATGTGGAATCATTATTTGAATAAACACTCCAAATGTATTTATATGTAAATATGTTCATTTTACTGAGTAAATCAAATTCAACATAATATATTTGAATATATTTGGTAATGTGTCTCTAACAGATAAGGATTACTTTTTAATGTAATCACAAATCATGATCAGATCTGAGAAAGTAACAGTTTCTTACGTTGTCTAATATCCAGACTGTGTTCACCTTGTCCCTGTAATCTCAAAGTGTTTTCATGCATTTGGATTCTTTCAGTCGGGATCAAAAAGATCCATGCATTGCTTTGGTTACTGTGTCTCTTCATTCCTTTGTAATCTTAACATTTCTCCCTTTCCTCCCCTTTTCTCTTTTATACCATGTATTTGTTGAAGAATCCCTGGTGTTTTTCTTGTAGAAATCTCCTACATTCTGGATTTGTTCGGCTGCTGCCTTGTGATGATGTTTAATATGTTTTTATAGCCACCTTAGAGCTCTACTGTTTGATTAGATTTTTTTTTTTTTTCGTTTTTGCAAGAATATAGAGGTCAGATGCAATGGCTCACACCTATAATCCCAGCACTTTGGGAGACTAAGGCAAGTGATCACTTGGGCCCTGGAGTCTGAGATCAACCTGGGCAACATGGCAAGACTCAGGCTCTACAAAAAAAAAAAAAAATTAGCCGGGTGTGGGAGTACACACCTGTGTTCCAGCTGCTTGGGAGGCTGAGGTGGGAGGATCTCTTGAGCCCAGGAGGTTGAAGCTTCAGTGAGCCATGTTCATGCCACTGCACTTCAGCATGAATGACAGAGCAAAACCCTATCTCAAAAAAAAAAAAAAGAAAGAAAAAATAAGACATCATAGGTATTATATGCTTATGATGATATCATTCATACCGGGAGGCATAAAATTTCAAGTTGTCCTACTTTTAAAGATTTAAAATTGATCATTGAGTTCAGGTGTTGTTAGCCTGATCCATCTATTAAAAAATTCCCCATGAACCTCTCACCTCATAATTTTAGCAGTTGTTGGTGATCATAATCTACACCCACTGTTTCATGAGGAATTGCAAAATGGCAGTTTCTATTTTCAGACTAATGAGTTGGTGCTCTAGCAGCCTCCAAAAGTAGCCAATAAATTTTTTTTAGTATCATGTTGAACTCATGGATTTTTTGTAGTTTCAATCCATTTATTATTCTTTCTCATGCTCAAATTTTCACCTTTGGCTGTGGAGACCCCTTAAAATAACAAGTCTTTGATATAGGTTGAGTATTCTTTATCTAAAATGCTTGGCACCGGAGTGTTTTGGATTTTGGATTTTTTAATATTTGCATAAACATAATTGGATATCTTGGGGTCGGAACCAAGTCTAAACATGAAATTCATTTCTGTTTCATGTACAGCTTACGCTTATAGCCTAAAGGTAATTTTGTACAATACTTTTGATAACTTGGGGATGCTAAACCATGCATCTTGTGCCTGCATTTTCACTACCACCCAGCACATGAGGTCAGGTGTGGAATTTTCCACTTGTGGTGCCATGTCAGTGCTCAAAACATTTCGGATTTGGGGGCATTTCAGAATTCAGATTTTTCAGGTTAGAGATGCTCAACCTGTAGCTTCCTTGCTTTCTGGAACGACAGAATGTTCCAGGCTCATCATGAACACGTCCTGCCTCAGCCCTGCAACCAGCCATTTTTGTATGGTGCCTGGTTCCTATCAGTGGAAGTAGTATTTAGAGACCACAGTTTAGGTGGGTTTTCACTGCAACTGGTATGTACTTTCCTTCTAGCCCATACTACAGGGCAGAGCTAAAAATGACATATTTTTAGAAAGAAAACCAAATCATAAGTTCATGCTGATTTTTCCAGTTCAACACTAAGTTTTTATGTAACTTCTTTGCTTCTTTGTTGTTGTTGTTGTTTTGAGACGGAGTCTTGCTCTGTCACCCAGGCTGGAGTACAGTGGCCCGACCTCGGCTCACTGCAACCTCCGCCTCCTGGGTTCAAGTGATTCTCCTGCCTCAGCCTCCCGAGTAGCTGAGACTATAGGTGCACGCCACCATGCCTGTCTAATTTTTTGTATTTTTAGTAGAGACAGGGTTTCATCGTCTTAGCCAGGATGGCCTGGATCTCCTGACCTCCCAAAGTGTGTGAGCCACCACGCCCAGCCTGCTTCTTCGTTTTATATTTGTGTCTCCTTCTCTTATGCTGAAACTCTTGATTTTTAAAGATACTAACATAATTATATATTTGATTTATTCTATGGTATATGTTTAATAATTTCAGTAGCAGTACTAAATTATAACTAATAAGAAGACATCTGTATGCAGCTTAGGAATTTGTAGAGAGGTGTACAGTCATAGCACCATGTTTTCAAATCACTTGAATGCCAGGCTTGGTGGCTTACCTGGCTGCCTGCAATCCCTGCACTTTGGGAGGCTGAGGGGGAAGGATTGCTTGAGCTCAGGAATGTGAAACCAGCCTGGACAACAAAGCGAGACCCTGTCACTACTGAAAAAAAAAAAAAAAACGGCCAGACGTGGTGGCTCACACCTATAATCCCAGCACTTTGGGAGACTGAGGTGGGTGGATCACCTGAGGTCAGGAGTTTGAGACCAGCCTGACCAACACGGTGAAACCCTGTCTCTACTAAAATACAAAAATGTGCCAGGCGTGGTGGCAGGGGCCTGTAATCCCAGCTACTCAGGAGGCTGAGGCAGGAGAATTGCTTGAACCTCAGAGGCAGAGTTAGCAGTGAGTCAAGATCGCACCATTGTACTCCAGCCTGGGCAACAAGAGGGAAACTCCATTTTAGCCAAGCGTCGCGGCACACGCCTATAGTCCCAGCTACTTGGGAGGCTGAGGTGGAAGGATCACTTGAGCCCAGGAGGTCAAGGCTGCAGAGCTGTGATTGTACCACTGCGCTCCAGCCTGCGCAGCAGAGTGTGACCCTGTCACACACACACACACACACACACACACACACACACACATCACTTGAAGTAATTGTGTGGTTTTGTCACCAATTTTATATATACTTAGAATCACTTTTATTGCTTTTTTCTTAACGGTTTAATTGTATTTTAATTATATAACACATTTACATGGTTCCAACATCAAAACTATCAATAAAGATAGAGAAGTCCGTGTTTTCTGCCGTCTCCTCCACTCTCCCCATCCCCTAGGCGTAGTCATTTCTTTATTAACCGTTACTTTATTTTTCTTTCTTTTTTTTTTTTTAGATGGAGTCTCACTCTGTCACCCAGGCTGGAGTGCAGTGGCATGATCTTGGCTCACCGCAACCTCCGCCTCCTGGGTTCAAGTGATTCTTCTGCCTCAGCCTCCCAAGTACCTGGGACTACAGGCGTGTGCCACTACACCTGGCTAATTTTTTATATTTTTAGTAGAGACGGGGTTTCACCATGTTAGCCAGGATGGTCTCAATCTCCGGACCTCATGATCCACCCGCCTCAGCCTCCCAAAGTGCTGGGATTACAGGCGTGAGCCACTGCGCCCGGCATACTTGATTTTTCAAAATTACATAATAAATGTTTATGTTGCTAAGCTATCTTTAGATTTGTAAAAGGGCTACTTGTAAGATTTGTAAAATGTTACTTTTAAACACGTTTGGTTTCTTCAGATTTGTTTTAAAATCTCTTCCTTACCCCTGGCTACCACCCCTCCACACTCCTCTGCCTAAAATTAAGGGAAAATTCTGTCTTTGCCAATAGCTTCAGAATGTTCTACAATTTTAGACTTCTAGTTTTAACTGATCACTGTTAAGCAAGGGAGGAAATTTACCACTTCTCTTGGTGATGTAATATTGCACAGTGACCCTAAGCAGAAGCCTTCCTGTGTCCCAGATGTGAGCTCCCTGGTGTCAGTGGTTGGCATGTAACCTCTGGCTCCAGGTGCTCTGAGGTGCAAGGAGCCGATCTGGTGCAGCAGAAAGAGCTTTTTGAAGTTGGCAGGTAGCAAGGCTAGTTCTCCTACATTCTGTGCTCTGGCTACCTTTTCTGTGGCAGGAAAATAAAACAGGCAAATGCACACACACTGGGTACATTTAACTTTGCCTCCCGGAGCCATCTCTCAGGCCGTGTGGCTTTGGGTTGGCGTCGGTTTGAACAAGGGAACAAAGAAAATGATGATGATAATGTTGATGACACCAGTTTTCCTTACCAAAGAAAATGCTTCAAGTCCGGGCACCCAGTTAGCTTAGGAGCAGCGCCAGCCCTTGGCGCGGTCCTGCTGCCTCCTCCATGCGCTGTCTTCCAGGTGCCCGTGCAGTCCTGGTTCGATGACATGACGGACACGGAGCTGCTGGACCTCATCCCCTTCTTTGAGGGCCTGAGCCGGGAGGACGACGTGTACAGCATGCTGCACAGACTCTGCAGTAGGTAGCCCCGGCCTCTGCCCGCCTCCCGCCTGTGCACTCTGGAACCTCTGGCCTCAGGGGACCTGCCTGTCCTCAGCTCCCTGGGAACTGAAAGTGAGGATACTCCGTGCTCCAGGCCACAGGGTGAATGTGGCCATGCCTACCTGTTTTGTTTTTTTAAGAACAGAAACAACTATTTTAAAAGAACTCTTTTAACAAATTTCATAAAGGAACATGCATTTTACTGGATTTGCTTTTCTTAAAACATACCAAAAAGAAAAAAAAAACCGAAAAAAGGAAAAAAAAAAAAAAAAAAAGCTTGATCTCTATCAGACTTCCTTTCAACCGTCCTCCCTCCAAGCAGACTACCTGCCCCTTCTATCTCAGCTCGGAGCAGCTGACCCAACTCCGAGTCTCTCTCCTACAGGATGAAGTGCCTTTTGAATGTTATTTTAAGCTGAGAGTTAATTTTTCTACACAACAGATTTCCAGACATCTTTTAGTCTTTTATTGTCTTAGATACTATAAGAAGATGAACATGACAATTTTCTAGAACCTGGTAGCGTGTGTGTGTGTGTGGCAGGGGGTGCCGAGGGAGGGGAGTGAGTCACAGGAGCCAGTCCCCCAACAGGTGTGACTTTGCTCTGACAACCTGTGGCATGCTGCAGGGTCAGGCTCCTGATAGGAGGATGTCATGACTGTGTCACTGTCTCCATTCATTTTTGACCCAGTTTGGAATGTATCTGCAATTGTGTGGCTCAACACTTTCGGAAACAGCAGATTCTTTTATATTATCATTTCTGATGGTGACAAGTTTGTCTTGAGGTCCCATTTTCCCCTTGAAAAGTGACATCCTGTCACTTCTGCTCTCACACTACTGCCATACATTTATGGTCTTTGTTTTGTTATCATTTGGGGTAGAGCAGTTACAAGAAACCCTAAAACCCTTGGATATAAAAGAAATCTGTTTATTGATTTTTAAGTCTTTCCTTTCTAAAAGCTGGACACACATGGAGCTGTTTGGGAGTTTTCCTTGCTGCTACCGCGCTGCCACCAAATGGAATTGACCAGCGGCTGTTACACTGTTCTTTGCCACTGTGCCTATGCTCAGAATATGCTCACTGCTAAGCTACAAACTCGGACAGGGTCAGAAACAAAGGTGTCCCACCCTATTGCAGCCTGCACCACCCGTATCCCCGTCCTGGCATTGGCCACTGAAGGGTACAAAGGCAAAAGGGCCAAAGCACCACTTAGGTGTGGCATGAATTTTAAACTGCAGTCAGTATCAGATCCTGCTTGATAAATAAGCTGACTGTTCTCTCCTGAGAACCTGTGGCCTCAACCAGCCACGAAACTGATGTGGCCCAAGCCCATCTCTTGGTCTTCCCCTTCAAAGCACAGCCTATTTCTGAGCCAATGGCTGGGGAAGCCTGTCTAGATGTGGGACTCATTGCCCCAGACCAGGGAGAGGAGAGCTCCCCGCTCAGAGCCCAGGCTCTTTGCGGCCATTCCCAGTTTGGTGTTTAAGCAGTGCCATGTTCCTTGTTTGACAACAAGACGGTCTGTAAAGTATTGCTCTTAAAAACAATTAAAAAGAACCCTTTCATGTTGGCACCACTGCCTTAGTCCTCTGTGGGTTGGTCTTCAGCCGGAGTTCTGGTGGGAGTGACTGGAAATCGGGGCTGAAAGTAAACTGTCTTTGTTTTGCTTTCATTCACAAAGTGATGAAGCCAGATGCCAATCACGTCCTCCCCGCAGCACTGTGGTCTGTGGGCTGCTGTGTGAATATTCCGAAGGGAAGTGAGTATTCAGGGGACAAACAGGTCTCCCAGTATTCTGAGTGTTCCAAACCCAGTAATCCACATGCCGATTCAAATAGAACAGCCCCTTGCTAGGCATTACCACAGATGATGACAGTTACATGGTAGAACTGCCCGTGCCACAAACCTTTATTCGGAAAAGTAGTCATTAAATGAACCCACTGCCTTAAATGTCTTGAATGTGCAGTCAAGTGTCTGTCGTGTGTTGACATCCACACAGAATTAGGCCCTAATGGGAGCCTTAGACCCTCAATCATGCCCCTTCGTTGGCATCACAAGGCCTTATTTGGAAGAGGGGGCAGAGAGGATGGAAACTGCAAAGTATTTCAGGGGAATCGAACCTAGGAATAGTGCTCCACTTCTGACGATGGAGTGAAGACACTTGGCAGGCTTGAGCCAGACACTTCACCCGGTAGTTCCTGAAACTGTGAGCGCCACTGCACTAAGCCAGTGCAGAGCTGTTAGGGACGGGGCCCAGCCCCTGCCACCACAGACGCAGAAAGTCTCGGGAGGGCCAGCAGGCCCTCTGCGGGTTCTGGAATCTGTGCACCTTATTTGACCGCACTCCAAAATTCCGTTTTTATTTTAACCCTTGAATCTGCTTTATGTACATAATCAAAATATCTATATCTATATATATTTTTAATCATCTACACGTAAATGAAGCAATAGAATTCTAACATAAGGCCAAGAAATGAGATGAATGTTTGGGGTTTATGTTTTTTAAGGTAAATACGGGTATTGTTTTTAATTATTACCATTTATTAAATTGTGGGCTTCGAAACCTAATGAAACCCGTTAGCCACTTCCCTGTGCCATATATTTCCCATGTTACCAAAATACCCCCAACTCTGTAGCCAAAACAGGACCCTGACCTCCTGAGTTTCCAGGGTCCTTTCTGTACCAGGTTTAAATGTAGTCTTCTGGAGAAGTATCTTTGACATTAAGCTCTGGGGCAGGACACCTTGGGTTTGCGGACTCCAGCCCACTGTGATGTTATGACTTCTCCGGCCAGGCCTCCAGGGGAAGTGCACAGGCACTCCCGATGTTGTTAATGCTCTGTCTTCCATTTGTTCTGGAATTCTGCGTGTTGGTCTGTGGGTCTATGCATTAGCTGTTTGTAAACAGTGCGTTTTTGCATACCGAAAAAGGAATGCCACCTGCCACTGTTGATGGTGAGGAAGCTCCTTTGACGTGGTGCAATTTTGATGAGATGTCTCTGGGGACACGAGGATGCCCTAATGATGCTGACTTGTCATGGTTACAGCATTTGAACTTTCGGTGTTAAAAAAAAAAAATCTGTAAGTCTATAACCTGGCACCGTTTTACAACCCTGTATTTTTAAAGATGGCTTTCTAATAAAAAATCCGGAACCACACAGCCCTATGGTCAAACACTCCTACGTTTGTGCCTCTGCTTTTAAAGGTGCTGTGTTGGACAGCTGGCACGCCAGGGTTCGAGAAGAGCGGGTGGTTTGTTCTTACAGTTGATTAACTGTGCAAAACTGGCTGGCTGCCTCTGTTCCTACTGTACTGTAAATTTGATCATGTCTGTTCCTGTTCCGTTCTCCCAGGACCTTCTCTGCAGATGACACACCCTCCCCGACCCTGGGTAGTGGAGATGCTGGTGTCTGGGTAGTCATGGATTTCTGTTGGACATTTGAATGTGATACACAATCCAGCATTACTTGGGAAATGCTACATGTGTAATGTGCACGTTTCCAGGGGCAAGTATTGTTAATCAAAAGGTTTGCAATGATTTCCTTCCTGCCAAAAATAAACATGTGAAACTGCGCTCTCTTGTGGATGAACTGCCTCTCCACCGGCAGCCCTCTCCTTGCTGCCTTCTCCGCCTCCTGCCTCGCCTCGTGCCTTCACCTTGGGTCTCCTGGTATCCTGCCTTCTGGGGAACAGGGTGGATGGTAGCAGGTCTACACCACCCCAGGAGCCACAGACTGATTTTCTAGCTCCAGGAGGAGCTAGAAAGCCATCCCACCTAATTGCCTGTCACTCCAAGGGTGACTGCTGTTCAGCCCCTGGCCCCCTCTCCCCAGAAGCAGTGTGGCTCACTGTCCTCCCCCTCTCAGCAGGCATAAAAATGCAGCCTGAGAGAACTGGGGCCTCCCACCCCATAAGAGCCACAGGCATATGCGGTGCATAAACCCATACCATGGGCACAGCGGCTGAGATGACTGCCAGAGGAAGCATGGCGCGGAGTCGGAAGACGAGTCAGGATGTGCCAGGCAGTTTCTCACAGTGAGACAATCTGTCGCCAGGGCCCTCAGCCCAGCCCCTCTGTACGTGCAGGCGAGGGAGGCAGCGAGTCCTCCTCTGCTAGGGGCTCCCAGCAGGGGCTTGGACATGGCTTTGCCACCCTCAGGACTCTTTCTCTTCATAATGATATCTAATTCAGAGAGTACCAGTGTCAGTTTCATCAGGTAAGTCTTATCCCAATTTTGTGGATGAGAAACCAGGCCAGTGAGACAAACTACTGCAGTCTGCTTCATCACAAGATACAGGATTCTGCCAGGCACGTATATTCATCCCAGATAACTCAGGACACAGCATGTGTATCAGCCCAGGAGACCTAATATTTACCCAGAGACAAAACCGCAAATACCCCACAGCTAAGCCTGCACCATGCCCCTAGGTTCCTGGTCGTCACAGTGGAGCAGCTGGCTGCCCGGAGAGAAGTCACCGCAGCTTCCTCCCCTGGTTCCAGACTCCTGGGCCGTGTCCTTCATTCTGCTCCCTAGCCCTCTCTGTCCCTCTCTCACTTTCTCTGGCATCAACCCCACACCCCACTTCTTTGCACCCTTGCATACAGGCAAACAGGTAAAACGCTAGAACTGTGGCAGTGCCTGAGGCTGAGGTATCCTCCTATGTGTCCACTGGTCCCTGAAATAAGTGGGAAGGACACACGGGGCGTCAAGAGGGCACTTACTGGGGACTTGGGCATGCTGAGATATGCCTCCAATGTTATCTATTTGAGCACATATTATCTGTCTGTATTACAGGACCAAGGAATGGGCAGGAAGCCCAGGAGGGTGGGGAGGAATGGCTGGGAAAAGCCAGCCTGGGAACAGTGGCATATTAGCAGACGAACAGTCTGTTGAGCTTACGGATAAGGAGTGCGTTGAGGGCTTGTGGCCGAGTTGCGGCGTAACCCGGAAGCTTGCACGGTAAATCTGTGCCAGGGCTGGCCGTGGGGCAGCAGGCTGTTCAAGGCCCAGAGCCACCAACTGGCATGGCCACCAGCCTGACTTCTGAGAACAGAGGCCATGGGGAGGAAGATGTGGCCCCAGAGCTTTCCACCCCAAACCTCCCTTACAGCACCCTCTCCTGGCGCAGTGATTCTCAGCTCCGGCTGCGGCTGCATGCCAGAACCACCCGAGGGCTCTCAAACATATGTCTCTCAAGTCCACCCAGACCACTTCCAATCTCTGCAGGTGGGGACCTGTGACATTTTTTTGTTTGGTTGGTTGGTTTTGTTTGTTTTCTTTTTGAGACAGAGTTTTGCTCTTGTCGCCCAGGCTGGAGTACAATGGCACAATCTTGGCTCACTGCAACCTCTGCCTCCTGGGTTCAAGCGATTCTCCTGCCTCAGCCTCCCAAGTAGCTGGGGTTACAGGCACAGGCCACCATGCCCAGCTCATTTTTGTATTTTTAGTAGAGGTAGTGTTTCACCATGTTGGCCAGGCTGGTCTCGAACTCCTGACCTCAGGTGATACACCCACCTCGGCCTCCCAAAGTGCTGGAATGACACTTTGGTGGCTGGGTGAGCCACCGCGCCCAGCTCTGTGTCGTTTTTAAGTGCCAAGATGACTGGAAAGAGCAGCCAGGGCTGAGACCCCTTGCTCTGACTGGCTACAGAGGAAAGGCAGGTCCTCCAAAACTGTTCCCGGACCTGATGCCCAGGTGTGGCAAAGGACCTGCGGCCAGAGCTTTGGGGAAAATGGCGTGTTGCTCTACCTAAAAGATCAGCCATATACATGTTCACTGCTAAAAACTTGGAAAATCCAGAAAAGTACAGAGAAAAGCCCACCTGGGCACTGGGAGCCCTTCCCGAGGCAGGGGTGAGGAGGGAGGCCTGGTAAGACCCCCGCCTGGCTGGCAGCACCTGCTTTCACACAGGTGGAGAGCAGAGTGGAGCCCCCCACTGTCCACCAGGCATGGACTCCAGCCTTGCACCACCACCCCTCCAACAGGCCAGGGGCTTTCCTGACCCAAGCTGGGTCCTAATGGGTGGGCGTGCTGCTGGGCAGGCCCGCAGTAGGCAAGGCAGTGAGACCTCTTTGCAGGGGCCCAGGGTTGGTGTTTGGTCTGTCCTTTCACCCTGCGGTTCCCATGGTGTCCTTGGAGGAGTCACTCCCAGCCTACGCAAGCCCCGTGACCACTGCCATGGCTCCTTCCACATGCTGCCGCCCAGGGCGGGACCACCAGATGTGGGGACACATGCAGGCCTATGGCTGCTCCCCTCAAGTGCAAGGAGCCAGGGTGTCTCCAGGCAGTGGGCTCCAGGACCTGAGTCAGCCGTTCTAGCTCCCCATCCCTGTCTGCCCTCAGGGAGGGACCTCCTCACAGAGCCAGACTCCCAGAGAGGTGAGGACAGAATGGAGAGGGCCTGGGATAGGATGCCTGAGCCCAGAAAAACGGGGGCGGAACCTGGACTTACCTTGGGGCCACTCCTTCACCTGAGTCAATATTGACATGGAGTGGGCTGGGCCTCAGAGATAAGCCAGGTGGGGACAAAGAAGGCCCCAAGCCCTGGAAACTTGCTGGGTGGGGGATGGTAGATTGCGGGGGCTGGGGCAGGAAGAGGGCGGGACTTGCTAGCAAGGCAAACTCTGCCCAGGGCCCTTCTGATTCCTGGCAGGCCCCCTTGAAGAGGGGTGGAGGTGGGGATTGGGTGGGGTGGTGGGACCCCCTTCCTGCTAGGGGGAGGAGGGAGGGAAAGGCTGGGCATCCCACCCTCCCATTCTTGTAACATCCAGCTGCCTGTGTGCCTGTCTGGGCCTCAGTTTCCCCTCTGTGTGCTTGGAGTGTGACAGCCGTGAGCCCGAGGCTGCCCAGGCCAGACTCAAGGCAGTGCTGCTCATCTCGGCCCCAGGCCAGGCTCTAAGGCCAGCCTGCCATCTCTCCTGGGCCCGGGATCACAGGTTACAGAGTAGGGGGTTCTGGACGGGACAGTTCTGTCCAGGTGACATCTGGTTTGCAGAGACCCAAACAGTTCTGAGGGGCGGGGTCTTGGAGAAGTTCTCGTGCCCCCCACTAAGCTGCTGACACCGGATTGTGCCAGTTGGGGTATCTGGCCTACAACCAAAGTAGAGGAGGGTCACCCCTCAGCTTCTCAGAGAAGGAGGACTCAGCCCAGTAAGGGTCCAGACAGAAAGACACACACACACACACAGTCAGGCGCAGGCCACAGAAATGTGTCAGCAAACACCCCCTCAGCTTCTCAGAGAAGGAGGACTCAGCTCAGCAAAGGGTACACACACACACACACACACACACACACACACACACACTCAGGCGCAGGCCACAGAAATGTGTCAGCAAACATTTTATTAAGCAACTGCAGTGTGCCAGGCACCATTCTAGACACAGGTGGACATGAGCAAGGCCCGGCCCGCAGGGACTGACAGCACAGCTGGGGCAGACACTAACCAAAGATCTCGCTTAGCAAGGAGCCCAGGTTCTTGGAGCACCGTGATGAGGAAAGCAGGGATGCCTGCGGAGGGGGGCAGCTGTGGCTAAGGAGGGTGGGAAGGGCCCTCGGGGGCTGCCATTTTGGCTGGGGCCTAAATGCAGTGAAGGAGAGCAGCTGTGGGAAGACACAGAGCGGGGCCTGCAGGCAGAGAAGCCGCAGTGCAAAGGTCTGCAGACAGCAACCTGGGCATCTTCAGGGACACAAAGAATTGTGTTGCCAGAACGCATGAGCCACGGGGAGAGTGATGGGAGAGGTAGCCAGCAGTGGTCATCAGGAGCTGCCTCCGAGTTTTAGCAAAGCCACTGGAAGGTTTGGAGAGGGGGTGGTGTGAGCGGGTTGATGGTTAAATTCTGAGGTGAGGGGCCTCGTTCTAGTTAAAATGATAGAAACTAGAATGGTGGTTACGAGGGGCTGGGGGCCGGGAGTCCGTGTTTAATGGATGCAGAGTTTCAGTTTTGTAAGATGGAAGAGTTCTGGAAATGGTGGCAGTGGTGGCACAACAATATGAGTGTCCTTAACGCCACAGAACCGTATACTTAAAAGCGGATACAGGCCGGGCGCAGTGGCTCACACCTGGAATCCCAGCACTTTGGGAGGCCGAGGCAGGTGGATCGCTGGAGGTCAGGAGTTTGCAACCAGTCTGGCCAACATAGTGAAACCCCGTCTCTACTAAAAATACAAAATTAGCTGGGCGTGATGGTGCATGCCTGTAATCCCAGGTACTTGGGAGGCTGAGGCAGGAGAATTACTTGAACCTGGGAGGCGGAGGTTGCAATGGGCCAAGATCACGCCACTGCACTCCAGCCTGGACAACAAGGGTGAAACTTCATCTCAAAAATAAATAAATAAAAGGGGGTACAATGGTAAATTTTAAAGTATATTTTATGACAATTTTTTAAATCTTGGGGGGGGAAAAAGATCCCTCTGGCTACTGTGGGAGGATGGCCATAGCTGCCAGGCAGGCCAGAGACTCAGAGGGAGGCTGGCTCCCAAGCAGGCAGGAGGTGGAGGAGGGAAGGCCAGGCCCAGGATCCGCCAAGAACCAGCTGCCGACTGGCCACTGGCTCGGGGCAGGGGGCGAAGGAGACAGAAACCCAGGCAACGCCAAGTTTAGGGCCTGAACACCCACTGGATGTTCACACTAAACGTGTTCCTGGGGCTCAGAGAGGGTTGATCTGGGGGCGGGGGCTGAGGCCAAGTTAAGTGTGAGGTCAGACATGCCAGGTGAGCAGATGGAAGATGGAGAGTGAGGCCGGGGCAGGGCTCGGGGGAGCCAGGTCAGGGAGACACTGGCGTTTCCAGTATTTGCAGCCTTCAGACTGGAACTGGGAAGGAAGCTAGAAAACAAACCCGAGCGCAAGCCCGAGCTGTGCACCTGCTGCCAGAGCCCTGACGGACACGTGCGGAGTGAGCGGGAAGGGACAGTGGTGACTCAACTGACCGCCGCCTCGATGAGGGCGGGCATTGGTGACTTCGGAGAGAGCCATTTCCAGGGAATTCAGGAACCAAGCCCAACAGAGTGGTGGGCTGAGGGGAGATAGGGGAAGAGTTGGTGGGGAGAAGTGGGGACACAGAGTTTTCCTGGGCACAGGGACAAAAGGGGACAGGGAAATGGGTATGTGCAGGTGTGGCGGACACACTGCCACTGCCACAGACAGGGACCCTGTCCCAGGTGGGGATCAGACACACACGTGAGGTTGGACAGGCAATGGTACACATGGAGACGAACCGGGTGCCCGAGACACAGGCATCCCTTCACACACAGGGACCCTGCATTGTGTCTGTTAAACACACCCCACCTTTGTGGGGTGAAGACTGGGCACAGGGAGAGGGTCGTGGGTGGTGGGCGGTGGGCAGTGGGCAGGCTTTAGCAGCATGGCTTTGAGGGGATGGCCCACGCTAGCTGGGCCCTGGCTGGGACTGACGCCTGTGTCCTAAGCCAAGAGGAGGTTGTGCCCCTGGAGTTTCTGGAAGGCTCTATTTGCAGCCCCTCTACCCCACAGTGAGAGAGAGAGAGTGGCAGTGGGGTGGGGGAGAGGTGTCTTCAATGCAGGAGCCGGACTAGCCTCTCCCATGGTGGGTATCAGGGCTCCCTGGGGAGGGCTGTGCCAGGCAGTGAGCCCGCATTTGGGCAGGGACAGCAGGAATATCTAGAGGGAGCTCTGGCCACCTTCCCCCACCTCCTGAAGTGAGCTGGGTCTCTCAGAGCCTGACCCCACAGCCCGCAGCCTCGGTCCTACTTCCTCCTACTTTGCTGGAGTGGCCTGGCCCTCTGGGTCCAGGGGGAGCCCAACACCCCAGGGTGAGGGATCAGGGGCCCATCTAGTACCTCAGAGGAGGAAATCCCAGTATCTTCCACACCCCACCCCTTAGCCCAGTCCAGGCTTCCATCCCCTGCTCTCTCTGGCCATGAGTACCCAGCCAGTGAGGCCTGGGAGACTTAGCCATAGCCTGGGGGAGGGCACTGCCCCCAGGCAGTATTTATTGAATGCCCAGCCGGCTGAGCGCTCGTGGTAGGGTGTGTCCTGCCAGGCAGGAGCTGGGATTGAGTTACAGTGGCTGGGGCCAGTAGTGGGGAGGCAGAGACTGGCACCGTGCCAGGCCCAGCACTGCCCACAGGCAGGGTGAAGGTGTGGGAGCTGTTTCCAGCAGGTAGGCCTGGGCAGGGAGCGGGGGCCCCAGGGAAGCAGAGGGGCAGAGAGTGGGCTGCTGGAGTCAAGGGCGTGGAGCACAGGGTCCCAGGACTGAGGGCCACAGAGCCTCCTTGGCGGCAGAACTTGGAAGCGGCAGCAGCCCAGCAGGTGAAAATGCTGATGGGGCAGGGTAACTGTGGCTGGCAGCCCCAGGGGAAGAAAGAGGCAGCTTTTGTAGGTGGGTAGGGAAGTCCATGGCCCACAGACACAGGGTGCCTGCCTCCAGCCCTGGCCACTTCCTCCTCTCCCAGCACTCCAGCGGGTGGCACCATTCCCCACTTCCTGGAAGTTGGGCAAGGTAATCTCAGGCTCCCTTCACAGGTACCTACAGAGGGAAGAAGGGCAGGAAGGGCACCTGTAGGGAGAGAAGGAGGCGCTGGAGGAGGGAGGGGGCCAGGCGAGAGGAGACACCCAGGGACTCGAGGGGCAGAGGGAGAGAGGAGGGGGTGTCTGAAGGAGGAAGGGAGCGCCCTGGGAAAGAGAGGGGAGCCCCGGAAGAGAAGGGAAGACCAGGAGAGGGAGAGAAGGTGGATAGGGGAAGACAAGGAACCCTGGAAAGGAGGAGGTGCCTGGGAAGGAAAAGTGGGAGAAAAAGGTAAGGATCCCAGGGGAGAGGAGACATCAGGGGAAAGGGAGAGCCAGGGGGAGGCACGGCACCCAGCAGGGACAGAGGGAAACCCTGGAAAAGGGGAGGAGTGGGGCATGGGGAGAGAAAGGGAAGCCAGGGAAAGAACTGGGCATCCAGAAGAGAAAGGGGCCCTGAGTGGAGGAAGTGGGCCCCCAGGAAGAGGAGGAGGAGGGAGAGGACAATGGGTAGGAGGGTCCCCACTTGGGAAGGTGGTGAAAGGGAGTTCCCCAGAGGAAGGAGGGCAAGAGGGCTTGGGAGCCTGGAGAGGGCCCTGTGGGGAGGGAGGAGGCCCCCACTCAGCACTTGTTCCCCTCCCCGGAGCCCAGGTGGAAGACAGGGAACACAGGTGCCATGTGAGTGGGACCCCAGCCCTGGCGGCTGAGGGTTTGGCTCCACAGGCTGGGGCTGGATATCAGACAGGCTCCCGGTCCCCAGGGGGTGATGCCCTCCCCGCCCCCCACCCCAACTTTCTGGCAGCCAGTTTGACTTTCCTGTCCCCCTGGGCCCTGGTTGCCACTGTTCTGAGGCCAATCAGTAGTCTGTCTTTCACTCTGTCACCGTGTTGCACTCTTCCATGAGCTACAGCTCACAGTTCCTGTCTGCACCTCTGGTCACTGCCTGCCTGGGCCCCCGGTCACCGTCACTGGTCACTATTTCTGCCTGTTACTCAGTGTCCTTCTACGGGGCCACTGTTGCCTGTCACTCTGCTTGCCACTCAATGTCCTCACGTTTTCTGTTGCTTGAGGTCACCTTTTCATGGCCACTATGTCTGCCTGTCACTCAGGTCATTGTCACACCAACAGGCCATCAACTGTGGCAACAGTTCTTGGGGCAGTTAGGGTGCACAGGCGACTCCCTTCTCCATTCATTTTCACTCAGTCCAGTCACGGGGCAACACACGTCGCTCATTCAACAACTTACCGAGTACCTGCTGGGGGCCAGGCAGCTCGGATCCCACGGTAAAGAAGAGGACAAACCCCTGCCTTCAGAAATCTTCTGCTCTGGTGAGGGAGGCCACAGCCAGCAACCATCCTATGGTTTCCGGAGGGGCTGTGAGCTGTGATGGACCCAGCTCTAACCCCCTAGGACAGCCCGCCCTGCCCCACAGCCGCCTTGCTCCCACCACATTTCCGTGGCTATCTGTTGGGTGTTGCCACAGTGTCCTGTGAGCTCACCACGGCCAAGCCAGGGGCCCTGACAAAGATAAAAGGAATGCGAGCCACTCTATGCCACCTTTTGTGCTATGCCTGGTTCTGTAACTCTCTCCTCACCTTGTTCCTCCTGGAGCCAATGGTGTTCTTGCTATTGATGAGACACAGTGGGAGTGGAGGGGAGGGGGGAAGGACTAACACACTAGGGTCACCCTGAGTGAGAGGCTGAGAGAGAAGTGATTTTTGGACCAAACCTCTCCCACAGGTTTCTGAAGGAGTGGTGCAGGGAAGCCTCGGGTACTTGAGTGTGAAGTGCCAAGACGTAACAACGTCGACAGAAGTGAGGGTCCCTTCCTTCCCCAGGTACTTCTCATGACATGTCACCGTCACTCACTGCCCTCTTTCTCTCCCTCCTCTGCACATGCAGAACCACAAAGCACAGACTCAAGCAAGCTGAATCATGGTTTGCAGAGCCTGTGGCTGTTTGCAGAGCCTGTGTTTATACAGAGTTCAGCTCTGTTTCAAGAATTTGTCAACTGAAGCGGGAGGATCACTTGAGCTCAGAAGGTGGAGGTTGCAGGGAACTGCTGGAACCACTGCACTGCAGGCTAGGTGACGGAGCAAGACCCTGTCTCAAAAACACTGAAAAAAGAATTTGTCAAGAGTGTTTATGCCTGATCTCCCCAACCCACTCATCTCAGCTGAGCCTGTCACTTGCTGCAGAGTCTGTCAGTCTTCAGAGACAGTCTGTGTGTTTACAGAGCCCTCCTAACAAAAGTCATGTTCTGTGATGAAGCTGTACAGGTGGCCAGGCGCAGGTCTCCAGCCTGAGAACTCTGGCTCTTGTTCCTCCCTCCTGCCTTCCTCCTGCCTGGCCTAGGATGGACATCAGCAAGGGCCTTCCAGCCATCCAGGGCCACAGGGACCTCCACATATGGATCACTGAGGTGAGAGGCACGACCAGATTGGAGAGTTGGTGACACGGAAGAGCGTGGGGTCTCCCACACCAGGCTTCTGCCCCCAACTCAGAGCGTCGTCCTCCACCGGACCCCAGTGGGGTCTCCTGAGTTGTTACAGCCACGCTCCTCTCCCAGAACCAGAAGATGGTTCCGGTACCCGAGGGGGCTTACGGGAACTTTTTTGAGGAGCACTGCTACGTCCTCCTCCACGTGAGTTGCTTGGGGAAGCCGGCCTGAGAGGGGTGACATGGCTCAGCACTGGGGAAACTGGGGCACAGACATACCTCTGCCCTGGGAAGCGGCAAGCTGGGAGCCCGAGAATCACATCCCACCAGGGGGCCGCTGCCACAGAGGCTCCTTAGCCCTTCTCTCCCGCTTCCTGATGCCCGCGGAAGCCCCTGCCCCACGCCTCCCCGTGGCCCTTGGTACATCCTCCCCTTCGCCACCCGCACCTTCGCCTTCCCTGCAACACAAACACCCGGACCCTAGGTCCCCCAGAGCCCGAAGGCCACACAGGGGGCGTCCAGCGACCTGCACTACTGGGTCGGGAAGGAAGCGGGTGCGGAGGCGCAGGGCGCCGCGGCCACCTTCGTGCAGCGCCTGCAGGAGGAGCGGGGGGCCCTGACCGTGCTGCACCGCGAGGCACAGGCCCACGAGTCCGACTGCTTCCGCAGCTACTTCCGCCCGGGAATCATGTGAGTGCGGAGGGGGCGGGGCGGGACGGAGCCGTGGAGTCGGCGCCTAGGCTGGGGCAGTCTTGGGAGGGCTGACGTCCACATCCCATGAATGGGGAACGCCAGGAGGGAGGGGTGGGGTAACACGTTTATTGAGATACAACTCATATGCCACACCATTCACCCATTTAAAGTGCACATACCTGTCAGTGATTTTTAACTGATGTGCAACCATAACCACCGTGAACTTTAGAACATGTTCATCACCCTGGAAAGAAGTCCCACACCGCTTTGCAGTCACTCCCCATTTCCCTCCAGCACCCCCACCCTCTGCCCTCGGCAACCACTCATCTACTTCCTGTTTATCAACACGCCTCTTCTGGGCGTGTCATAGACGTGGAATCATTCAACAAGTGCTCTTTTTGCTTAGCGCAGTTTTCAGGTTTATCCATGCTGTGGCATGTGTTATTTTTATTGCAAAGTAATATGGCATGTTATTAAGATACCACATTTTATTTATCCATTCATCACTTAATGGACATTTGGGTTGTTACCACTTTGGGGCTGTTATGAATCTGTTTCTATGAACATTTGTATACAAGCTTTTGTGTGGACAAATGCTTTTATTTCCCTTGGTGTATACCTAGGAGCAGACACCAGCGTTGTTTTGAGTTTGCTTTTATGTTACAGGGCTGGCAGGAATATCTGTTTCGCTGTAAATTGCTTCACAGGTTTTTAAAATTAATACTTGCAGAACATTTGGACATATAGGAAATTGCTGTTATTTGAGCATTTCCATTTCATACAGTTGAACCTAATCCATGCATATAGCATATGCATGAACACATGTACACAGGCATATGCGCAGATGCAGAAACACATACCACCCCCATGTATGTCCACCTATAGATGGACATGTGTGAATATCCATGGTTGCGTACACACACATATGCTGTTGCCCTCTTTCTTTCTT
>CAUYLZ010119612.1:0-15014 GCA_963573645.1 Pithecia hirsuta
TGGGAAGAAATGCCAGATATAGGTGAAGGGGAGGAAAGCAGCAAATCACACTGCCACGTGTGTACCTATGCAACAATCTTGCATGTTCTTCACATGTACCCCAAAACCTAAAAAACAATAAAAATTAAAAAAAAAAGAAAAAAAAAAAAAAGAAAAATACAAGTTGTGTTTACAGATTAACTTTAAAAAACATATATTCTTACTCTTAGCTCGCTCCCAACAAAAGGACCAAACATAAATACAATCCATGCAAAGAGCCTCATTGACTCAAATCACTTTATAACAAAACAAAATGAAAACAAACAAACAAAAAAAGCCATCATAATCTTCTTGGAGAACACAGTCAGTTTTCTTTCTCTCTCTCTCTTTCTCTCTCTTTCTTTTTTTTTTTAGACGGACTCTTGCTTTGTTGCCCAGGCTAGAGTACAGGGTGCGATCTGGGCTTACTGCAGCCTTTGTCCTGGGTTCAAGCGATACTCCTGCCTCAGCCTACCAAGTAACTGGAATTACAGGTGCACGTCACCATGCTGGGCTAATTTTTGTATTTTTAGGAGAAGTGGGGTTTCACTATATTGGCCAGGCTGGTCTCAACCTCCTGGCCTCAAGTGATCTGCCAGCCTCGACCTCTCAAAGTGCTGGAATTACAGGTGTGAGCCACTGCACCCAGCCAACACAATCATTGTTGAAGATGGATTAAAATATATGGAACTATAAATTTAGTACATCACTAAGCATCAAGTAAGAAAAAAGATACAAAGGCACCCCTTTGATGGGCAAGCACATTTGTGGTCCTTTTACTGGATCCCACTGCTGCTCATCTAAATTCTACAGTTCTCCCAAAGTCCACTTAAAATTCCCTCTTTCCATGGGAAATATGAAAATGTACATGCATGTTTCACTGAATGCTCTGTAGGTACTCCAAAAGCTGTGTGCCCAGAACTGAACTTCTGTCCTTAAAACCTGGTCCTCAGTGTTATATGGTTCCACAAAATGTCATTAAAACAAAAATCAAAGACATCCTTGACACTTCATGTTCTCTCACTGAAAAAGTAATTAATGACTACATTTCATCTAATCTGTCTCCTAAGTACATTTGAATCCATCCTATTACCACCAACCTGGACAAAACTAACATCTCCTTTCTCCTGGAAAATTACATTCTGTCCCTTAATTATTTTTGCAGGTACATTCTTGCTCCCTTCTAGAACTGAAATAATCTGAATGACAAAACTGATCAAGCTGTTCTCCTTTAATTGCTTTCTATTACCCCTAGGAAGTTCCAAACTCCTTACCATGGCCTCAAAGCCTGGCATAATCCAGTCATGCATTACCTCCCCAGCTCTTCTTCCTATTACTTTTCTCTCTTGACTTGGAGACTCAAGTCAGGTTGACCTTGTCTCCTGTCCCTCCAAAGAAGAGGGCATGCTCTTTCCCACCTCAGAAACTTTCTACAGGTGATTCCTTTTGCCCTTCATCCTCCCTTCTCTCACTTCATCTAGCCAGGTCCTACTTCTCTCTAGGCCTCAACTCCGTATCCTCTAAGAAGTATTCCCTGATACCTGTACCTGCCAGATTGGATTCCTCTCTCAGATATTTCCACAGCTCTTTACATCTCTCTTTTGTAACCCACATCATATCTTAAGTCTGTTTTCCAAACTAAATGAGAAATTCCAAGATAGCAGGGACCATGTCTGCCTGACTCACTACTGTATCGCAGGTACCTAGTACCTAATGTGTGCTCAAATAGTTGTTGCATGGATAAATGAATGAGTAACGTGTGCTGTCTACAACAATGATTCATAAACTTCACTATGCAGAGGAATCATTTGAGAAGCCAATTTAGCCGATTCATGATCAGTATCCAGACTACCTTTTCAACAACAAAAGGGGATGAATTTTGACTCAGACTGTTCTTGACTCACACTTTGGAAAGCAATAATCCAGGATACAGAGAGCAAGGGAGAGAAGCACAACTGAGGTTAAAGAGACAAAAGGGAGCAAAATGTGGTAAGTTAAATAACAATAGAAGACTTACATAACTGTTAACTACAGAAAATCTGGAGGACTAAATAACAGATTGTCAAATTAATTCCTCAGACAATGATACATATCTTCAAAACATTTGGAAGGAAAAGCCACTTGATATAGCTGGAGGTCTGGGGAGTCATTGAAATAGGAAAATAAGTTTAAACTTGAGCTGAAGGATGGGTAAGCTTGGGAAGGAGAAGAGGAAAGGAAATGCTATTACAGAGAGATGAGTATGAGTATATGAGTTCAGAGGAGGAAAAGTGTAGAGCAAGAAATACAGCATTTTGCCAATATGGTGAAACCCAGTCTCTACTAAAAATACAAAAATTAGCCAGGTATCGTGGTATGCACCTGTAATCCCAGCTACTCAGGAGGCTGAGGCAGGAGAATCGCTTGAACTCAGGAGCCAGAGGTTGCAGTGAGCCAAGATTGAGCCACTGCACTCCAGCCTGGGTCACAGAGTGAGACCCTGTCTCTGAAAAACAAACAAACAAAAAAGGTTCAGAAGTTAAAACATTGGGGATATTGCTGGAAAGATAGGGAAGGACCTGACTGTAGAGGTCCTCAAAGTTAATGAAGGCGAGCAGAATAAACCACCTTAAAAGAGGCCACTTTGGCATAAGCATTATTCTGAGTTGAAGGCAACTGAGAAACAGAATATACAGAAGGAACTCTCTGTTACCCCTATTTCTGCCTAAAAGCAAGGGACAAATTTCTTAACAGGAAGAGGAGATAACTCTTATCACTGAAGATTGTAATAACTTGAGTCTGTATAATAAAACTAATTAAATAATCCATATCTTCTATTAGTTTCCTCCATATACTTACTTTCCTACAATTTGTTGCACTTAGAAGCTGTATTAGTCTATTCTTGCACTACTATAAAAAATTCCTGGGCCAGTCATGATGGCTCATGCCTGTAATCCCGGCACTTTGGGAGGCCAAGGTGGGTGGATCACCTGAGGTCAGGAGTTCAAGACCAGCCTGGCCAACATGGTAAAACCCTATCACTACTAAAAATACAAAAAATTAGCCAGATGTGGTGGCACACGCCTGTAGTCCCAGCTACTTGGGAGGCTAAGGCTTAGGAATCACTTGAACCTGGGAGGTGGAGGTTGCAGTGAGCCAGGAATACTCCACTGCACTCCAGCCTGAGCGACAGAGTGAGACTCCATCTCAAAAAACAAAACAAAACAAACAAACAAACAAAAAACCAAAAAGAGACTATTTCCTGAGACTGGCAGTTTAAAGAGAGAAGAGGTTTCATTGGTTCATGGTTTTGCAGGCTGTATAGGAAGCATGGCTGGGGAGGCCTCAGGAAACTTAAAATCATAGCAGAAGGCAGAGGGGAAGCAGGCACATCTTCACATAGCCAGGGCAGGAGGAAGATGGGGGGAGATGCCACACACTTTTAAATAACCAGATCTCACGAGAAGTCATTAATGAGACAGCACTGTGGAGGGACAGTGCTAAATCATTAAAAACCACTCCCATGATCCAGTCACCTCCCATCAGACTCTACCTCCAATATTAGGGATTGAACATGAGATTTGGGTGGGGACACAGATCCAAACCATATCAGAAGCCCAAAAGCCTTTTATTTTGTCTTGTCACTTATCCACAATTTATTGCCCTTTGTTAAAATGATATATACGCATCAATGCCTAATTACTTTTTGAAGGCTTTTACTTTTTTTATGTGAGGCCCTCTGCGTACATGGGAGATAAACACTTTCTTGTGTTAACTGTCTTTTGTTGGTTTAATTCACAGACCCCAGCCACTGAATCTAAAAGGGTAAAGAAGAAGTTATTTTTTCCTCCCCTATATTAAGCAAATGAAGGATAGGAAGAAATACCCAAAAGTGACATCTGACTTATGATTTAAATAAATAACTAAACTTTGGGATACTTAAAAGAAAATACTCTGTTTTTCCTAATATGTCCCATTTCCTGAAACATTAAAAAAATTCTCCACAACGTAGTCTTCCTGTATGTTGTAAAAATATAGAACAAAAAGACTCAGGCTAAAGAAAAAGGTGAAACCTATACCAGATCACAGAGCCACTTAGTTTTAAGATCATGGGTTCTGAGAAACTTCAAAGGAAATGAAACAACTGAAATGTAATTCTAACTTTGAACTCAGTTAACATAAGAAGAGTCCCTTTTCCCTCTTTACTTATTTTATGTCTGCTTTGATGGGCAGTGAAAAGGAATCTACTGGCTAAAATTAAAATGGTACAATCTAATACATGGTGGTTGGCTGTTATCAAAGGTGGTGGAGAACAGGTGCAAGAAGTTACAAAGGAAAATTCCAGAATTTCACCCTGAGTAAATCCCAACATAGCACCTCAGAAGACCTGGCTTTATGTCCCGGTTTCACCAAGTTTAAGCCAGATGGACGTATCCCAACTCAACTGCAGATTCTTCATCATTAAATGGGGATAGGATTCCTTGCCATCTTTACAAGGTTGTGAGAATTCGATGTGAAAGCATTTATAAACTGTAAGTCACTTTATACAAATAAAGCACTATTAAATTCCACCAACAGATAAAACAATAAACAGCTCTAAAAAAGATTTTTCTTATTTTCTTTTTCCTAAATCCCTATGCAAGTGACATTCAAGTAAACATTCATTGTGGCACATGATGTCAGAGATAATAGTAAAACAATGCTAAATGACATACTCTCATATGCACACTTATCTTTTTGTCTGGCCTTACTTCATTTGCTCTCCTCAGAATAAACACCTTCAACTCTAACTGTACATCAATGTTACTCTAAAGGCTAAATACTACAGGAATTTATATGTGGTATTTAGGAAAAGCGCCAGACCTGGTGCTATCTGTACACACATTAGATAAAGGATCCAGCAAACAGATGCTCCTTCTTGCAATCAGCCAAGAACTTCTAATATTCTGACAACTTGTTAATCAACCAACATATGGTATCACTTTAGTAAACACAACACTCAGATTTTGCTTTTTACAGGGCATTTTCTGAGAGATGTAATGGTCCTGACTCATCAGCACTATTCACTGGAAATCAAGTAAAGCTAGCCTCCCCCACCACCTTCAATTTGTCTAATTACTTGGGGAAAAATAAATACAGGCATCGACTGGAATTTTGCGTACTTTATTCTGAGTTGAGATTTTTAAACTGCCATCTTGGTAGACATTTTTTAAAGTAGTAGAATATCTTTATTATACACATTTACACACATCACAGGTCAAAAAAATGTCCGTAGTTGTACCATTTGATCCAGTAATCCCACTACTGGGCATCTACCCAGAGGAAAAGAAATTATCATATGAAAAAGATGCCTGCATGTGCATGTTTATAGCAACACAATTCACAATTGCAAAAATATAGAAACAGCCCAAATGTCCACTGATCAATGAGTAGACAAAGAAATTTACACACACACACACCCACACCCCATAGAATACTATTCAGCCACAAAAAGGAATGAAGTAATAGCATTCCCAGCTATCTGGCTGGAATTGGAGACCATTATTCTAAGTGAAGTAACTCAGGAATGGAAAATCAAACCTAAGCTAAGCTACAAGGATGCAAAGGCATAAGAATGATACAACAGACTGGGGACTCAGGGAAAGGATGGAAGTGGGGGAAGGATAAGACTACACATTGGGCTGGGGGTGGTGGCTCACACCCGTAATCCCAGCACTTTGGGAGGCCAAGATAGGCAGATCACCTGAGGTCAGGAGTTTGCGACCAGGCTGGCCAACATGGTGAGACGGTCTCTACCAAAAATACACATAGGAAAAATATTTAGCCAGGCGTGGTGGTGCACACCTGTAATCCCAGCTACTCAGAAGGCTGAGGCAGGAGAGTCACTTGAGTCGAGATCACACCACCAACTGCACTCCAGCCTAGGCGACAGAATGAAACTTTAACTCAATTAAAAAAAGAAAAGACTACACATTGGGTACACTGTACACTGTTCCAGTAATGCATACACTAAAATCTCACAAATCACCTCTAAAGAACCTGATTCACATAACCAAACACCACCTGCTCCCCAAAAACCTATTGAAATAAATAAATAAAATTTAAAAAACAGTCTGTAGTCCTTCAACTGGTTTCCTAAGGGCTGCCATAACAAAGTAGAGTGAACTGAGTGGCTTAACACAAGAGACATTTATTTTCTTACAGATCTGGAGGCTAGAAGTTTGAAAGTAAGTTGTTAGGAGGGTCATGCTCCCTTTGAAGCCTCTAGGTGGGGATCCTTCCTTAACACTTTCAGTTTTTGGTAGCCCAAGCCTTCTTGGTTAACAGCAGTACGACTCCAATCTCTACCTCATTTCCACATGGCCATCTTTCCTCTGTGTTTGTATCTAAGTATTCCTCTTATCATAAGAACACCAGTCACATTAGAGTGGGGCCCACCATACTCTAATATGACTTCATCTTAACCTGATTACATCTGCTTCCAAAGAGGGTCACATTCACACATAGCAGTTTAGGACTTCAATATACCCATCTGAGGGACTCAATACAACCTATAAATATTCCAGAAAGCACACATTTGATCCTATGGGATAACCTTCTAAGACATCAATGAGCCTTTTCTCCAATGCTATTATTTATTTTCTTTTTCTTTTTTATTACTTTTAGAGATGGGGTCTTGCTGTGTTGTCCAGGCTAGTCTCAAACTCCTGGGCTCAAGCAATCCTCCCAACTTGGCCTCCCAAAACACTGAGATTACAGGCATGAGCCACTGTGCTTGGCCTCTCCAATACTATTACTGCAGGTAATTGTCTTTCTGGGGTCCCTTTAAAGGGCCCAGCTGGTCACTGCAAACATAAAATCCTTCTTTATACATCTTCCTTCCTTCTCTGAAATCTTTTCTCGGCTGAGCACAGTGGCTCATGCTTGCAATCCCGGCACTTTGGGAGGCCGTGGCATGCAGATCTCCTGAGCTCATGAGTTTGAGACCAGACTTGACAACATGACAGGACCCCATCCCTACAAAAATGACAAAAATTAGCTAAGTGTGGTGGTGTGAATCTCTGGTCCCAGCTACTCAGGAGGCTGACATAGAAGGACCACCTGAGTCTAGGAAGTTGAGGCTGCAGTGAGCCACAATCATGCCACTTCACTCTAGCCTGGGTGACAAAGGGAGGCTTTGTCTCAAAAAAGGAAATATTTTTTCACCATCTCCCATTTTGCTCTTTTTATTTTCTGAATATTCTCTTCTCCTAGGTCCCCTTTTGATTTCGCACTTTGGCTCCTGATTCTTTCTTCTATTTTATGCCTTAAATATGTCTCAACTTTTACCCTCTGGCTCCACACGACTAGGCAGCAGCTCAGCTTCCCAGCTAGTCCCCAGACAGGGGATTCTCAGCTCCACCGCCGATGCACCAAGTTGTGCCAGCCCCTCTAAGGAGTGTAAAATCCAGCTACTTCCTAGGAAGGGTGAGTTAGCCAGGCTGTCATCAGCTGATGGAGAGGGAGAGAAGAAGGCAAGGCACAGGTCAGGTGGCTGCCCCACAATCTGACACCTTGGTGGTTAATCTCATGGTGGCTTGACTAATAGCATCCTCATAACCATTCAAACTCTTCTCCTTCTAAATTTTAGCAATGATGTTCACACCTGACATTTCCAAAAAAATCCTATATTTCCTGTGCTATAATAACTGCAAAAATATCTCTTTTATAAGATGTGAAAAAGTTATGTCTATTGGTGAGGAAAATGTTTCCCTCAAAATGTTATGCCTATATTAAAGATGAAGATTATGAAATAAACGAAGAGTTGGTGTGAATTCACAATTCTTACAGTCTGAGCCTGTTGGGAAAATGTCACTAAGATGACCCCATGGGTCCCTTTACATGGTAGGTGTGAGATCCCTCTCCCTTGGGTTTTCATCCTTGTGCCCCACTCCACTGAAACCCCTTTGGTCAAGGTAGGACTATTCTCCTCTTGACAAATCCTGTAATAGTCAACCCTTAGTCCTGATTTGACATGACCTTTCTCAGCAGTGTGGACCATTGATCACTTTATTCCTCCTGAAGCACTTTCTGCACTTGGTTTCTGGGGCACTGCCTCCTCCTGGTTCTCCTTCTTCTCATTCAGTGTCCTTTGCTCAATCCTCCACCTCTCCTTTGAGCTCCAGACTGATCCACCTGTGTCTGTGACATTTCCACTTCAGTCTCCAACAGGCTTCTCAAATTTAACATGCCTAGAATCAAACTCCCAACTGACCCCTTCCATCTCCTCCCCTTTCAAGCCTGCTCTTCTTCCAGTATGACCTACCTTGGTATCATGGCACCCCCATTCACAAGATTGCCCAGGCCCTAAATAACATTTTTTCTCCTTACACACCCATATCCAGTTTAGACAGTAAGACCTTTTGACTCTACCTTAAAAATCTACCCCAAATCTCTCTCCTCTCCATCTCCACTGCTCCCACTTTGTCAGAGTTACCATCTCCTCACATTTAAACTGTTAGAATAGCCTGCTAGCCTATCTCCCTGTGAAGAAGTTTATAGAGACTCTTTTTTGAGACATTATGTCAAATCATTAGTAGCCTCACTCTACTCATTCATGTGTGTACGTGTGTATGTGTGTGTTTGAGTGAGTACACATTTGTCTTTTCTACAGGAATCCCCTGAGACTATATGCCCTCTCACCTTTAAAAATTAAATTTAGTTAATTAATTAAAGTAATACACTGTGTATAAGTTCTACGAGTGGAGACTTGGATTTAACCTTGGGGCAGAGAATGGGTTTTTTAACCCTAGAAATATAAACAAAGGAAAGATGAAAATGTGCCAAACTGATGCCTGAATTCAGATAGTTCAGACTGAGATATCCAAGGTGTCTGACTATGTAACTTGAATATTTTAGCAGAGCTAGCTGGGAGTAGGAACAACATATTCTGAGGGAAACTGTTTCTTTGGGGGCCACGAGGCAAGACCACCCACCTCTCCTGATATGAGGATGCTGCTCCTATAAGAAGAAAATAGAATTCGCACTTTTCAATCTCCTGGAAGAATCCTCTTCTGTGATAGGAAATGGGGTTTTAAGGAATAGTTTTAGACTCGTGTGTGTGTGTATGTGTGTGTGTGTGTGTGTGTGTGTGTGTGTGTTTCCACAGCATGCACATATGTGCATATCGTTTGAATGGGAGGGATGCCCTCCTCTCCCCTAGGGTCTAGTGTGGTTGGTGTAGATGTGGAGATGTGCAGAGATACCTAGGACACACCTTTTGGTGAAGGACAAGACGCCCAGGTGACAAGGCAGCAAGCCAAGAGCTAGACAGACATAGAAGGACCTGCATTTGTGGCCTCTGAGCCATACTGGGCAGGGGTAGTAATGATAACTCATACTCTGTGTCCCATTGTCATTCCATACAACTTCCAGAAAAACTTGTCTCCATGCACAGTGAAGCCCTGGTCTTACCCCTGCTGAGACTTGAGCCCCTTCTCCAGAAGTCCGGAGGCAGTAGACTTGACAGTGTCATTACAGAGATCAACTGCAATTAGCGATGGTGCATTTCCATGATGGAGGGGAACATGACAGGTGCCACAAGGCACATGTTCCTGAGGGTACAAGACAGCCCCATGGGACATTCAGAAATGCCTGAGGGGCACATGGAAATTGATAAACTTATGGCAAAGAGATGCAGATTGAACTTTGCAATTTAAACATTTAAAAGGCAACTGACTTTTTTTTTGAAGTCACGGGCTTGGGAGGAAGAAGATTTGGGTTACTCAAACTAATACTAGTACTCTTATTAAAAAGCTAATTGATAATTGTTAAGCATTTCCTATGGACCTATTTTAAGCCTTTGAAGTTCTAGAATTATCTAGGAAAAATTCCAGTTTTAGAATCAGTTTCTACTTTGATTATCTATCAAATATTGTAATGTATAAAGTTGAACCATCTTTTAGGTAGATGATTGAACCAGATGATCTCTTTAGAAGTGGAAGTCTTAGATTCTGTAACTATTACGATATCATCTAAGTAGTCGTGGTAACTTTAGAGCAGAGGTCCCCGATCTTTTTGGCACCAGGGACCAGTTTTGTGGGAGAGAATTTTTACATGACAAGAGTCAGGAGGTGGTTTTTTGATGATTCAAGTGCATTACATTTATTGTGCATTTTATTTCTATTATTATTACATTGCAACATATAATGAAAGATTATACAACTCACCATCATGCAGAATCAGTGGGAGCCCTGAGTTCATTTTGCTGAAACCTGATGGTCCCATTTGGTGGTGATGGGAGTCAGTGACGGATCATCGGCCATCAGATTTTCATAAGAGGCACGCAACCTAGATCCCTCACATGCACAGTTAACAATAAGTCTCATGCTCCTATAAGAATCTAATGCCACTACTTATCTGACAGGAGACAGAGGTCAGGAGGTAATGCAGGTGGTGGGGAGCAGCTGTAAATACAGATGAAGCTTCACTCACTGGCCTGCCACTCTCCCCTACATGCAGCCTGATTCCTTACAGGCCATGAACAAGTACCAGTCCATGGCCAGGGGGCTGGGGATCCCTGCTTTAGAGTGTTATGCTTCTGGGAATTGTCTTGTTAATAACTTCAGTGAAACATAATTCTGGGTACAAAACACGGGAACAATTCACAGTTCACTTAAGAATGAGGCAGACAGGCAAGAGTAGATTTGAAGTATCATATTAAAGGGAGAAAACAGAAGTGAAAAGCAGATCCAAAACACCTATAAACACAAAATATATAGAGTGTCTGAGTCTGAACTTGTGCACAGGCAGGGAATTGTGAACAATGCTATATTTGGTCAACTGCATCCTTCAGACCTTTAATGGGTTATTTCAAGGTTTGTACTAGTGATAGCCAACACCTGTATAGTCTTACTATGTGCTAAGCATGTTTAACCACTGGAAAAATGGTAACTCATTTAATCTCACAATGGCTCAGTAAAATAGGTGCTATTATTGTCTCAATTCTACAGGTTAGAAAAGGGAGGCATAGAGAGGCTAAGCAACTTTTCCAAGGCAACTCAGCTAGGATGCCCTGGGGTCAGGACCTGAACCCAGAGAATTTGGCTCTGGTTTTTGTGCTCTTAGGCACTACACAAACTGCTTTTCAAAACTGTTACCGAGATGTTTTCTCCCTTCAGAAACCCAGAGCAGCCTATCTTGTCTCTATGAATTTGAACATGAAAGAATATCCTCTTGGCATAGTGGTCACAGGAAAATGGTTCCTCCAGGAGTGACAAATTATTTGACAGCGTTTCCTGTAAATCTCTTCTCCTTTTTCACCACTATGGGCAAGACAGAACAAGCCCATAGCTCCCATTTAAATGGTTACTGTCTCAATAGAAACCAAGAATTTCAAATGTATTCTCTTCTTTTCTGTACTACCCTGTGTGAATTATGCTCTCGGTATAATAGCCAATGGTTTGGGGCTTAATTTTTGGTTTCATCACATATCAACTGTATGATCTCTGTCAAGCCATTTACCAAGTCTAAGCCTCAGTTTCCTCTTTGTTTAAATGAGGATAATAATAGTCCCAACCTCAGAGGATGTTGTGAGGATGACATTGACACAATGCATGTCAACTCCTCTCTACTGTTCCTAGCTTGCAGGAAGGTTTCAATAACTTCTAGCTTTTGGCTATCATTCTGATTATGGTGGTTGATCATCATTATTATTGGAGGAAAAACAATATTAACTTTAAAAAACATTTGTTGTAATTTGGAAATTGAACATTTTCCATTTTTTAAATTTTAGATGTTTCCAATGCTTTTTGTTAGAATCATTTATTTTAAAAATTTCATGAAGACTTTGTAAGTATCTGACTAGTGGAGTCCCTTCTAGGCATGCTGTATTCCCTATTTATGAAAGCTTTTCAATAAAAATGTTTCCTGTTGCTTTTCTTATCAGAGCCATGTATTCTGCTGTTATAAATTCACTGCAAACTGATGATGAAAACAATGATGATCATGATGACAATGTCGGCACAAACCCATTTGCTTTGAGCACTGGCATTCCAAGAGTACCTAATTTGGCTGAAGGTAATTCTGATTACGTCTCCGAGTGAATGAAGTGCTTGATGTTTTCTTTGCTCTTGGCAGATTGATCCTACCAATCTAAGCTTTTAGCTGTCCCCAGTGGGTTGGTACAGCTCCGTTTACTGATGCCATTCAGAGAAAAGAGAGTGTTTAGAAACCAACATTAGAATTTGCTTTTCCACTTGGTGTTACCGGGCAGAACACTTCTCTGAACACAACAGGCCCATCTGGACATGCGTTCAATGGGATGTCACAGCCAGAGCATCCACAGGATGTGGGTCCCCTTAACCCATCAGACAGTTCCAGGGAGGATATCTCACAGCTACACACAGTACTATTTTGTGGGTTTCTAACTTTCAATGCGTGAATAATTTTCTTCAAGTTTATAGGGCACTTATTTAGATTTGGAAACCTCTAGTCATGTCAAAATAGAAATGAATGGCAGCAACTGAAATCTTTTGCTCTATAAGCAGGAGAGGCAATGGGGATATAAAGACAGGCAGAAGTAATGAGGGTCTTTTGACCATCCTGTCCATTCACCACTGCCTTTATCCTCTCCATATCACTGACTTTGGACTTATTTACTGTGTACCCATCCTCAGCGTTGGTGCAGGGAGAGTTGTCAAAGAGCCTCCCCTGGGAATGTCTCCAGACACTGCATTCCTGAAAAACCCACTGACTCAATATTTCACAGCCAGGAAAATAATGAAGTTCCCAAACGAGGCAAATTTCACACAATGAGTCTGGGAACAGATTGGAGAGTGTCTCTGTTTCCTTTAAAAAACCAAACAACAGAGATACTTGAAAAAGACTCATTCATCAAACACAAAGGCTGGCTTCCCCTGGGAGTCCCACCTTCTCCTTTCAGGAGCGAGTCTATTTATTTCCCTGTTCTGAAGCCCCAACTTGCCACCCGGCAAAGAGCAACCAATGCTGCAAAATACTGAATATAGAATAAAGTCTTTTCAACATTGCTGTATTTAGGACAGAAACAAACTAACATTGGAAAATGTTACTCTTAATTTAATTTGGGTTTTTGTATAAAGCATGGACGTATGTAGATAATCACAACCAATAGTCTCTTTACTAGCATAAAATCTACATTTTCCACGGTTAGCAGAGAGCTGTACTTGTATAACACATTCAACTGTTATCAGATATAGCCTGTTTATGAAAAAATATCCCTTAAAGCTTTTTGAATACTAATAAATTATCTTCCAAAATAGTAATTTAGAGAGCTTAGGTGTTTTTTTTAGTTGTTATTTTGTTTACTGTTTTATGAGTGTGGAATATTTTATGTTCCATAAATTGCTCAGGGTCGGAGGCACTTTCTATGGGTTGCCATGGAAACCAGATGATGACCCAGACTGGAAGAGGAGCTCATGTTTGTCTAAGAGAAGATCCCTTTTCGCTGGAAGGGTCCTAGCAACCTAGGGTGACTGCGGGCTGTGCAGACCCTGGCACAGCAAACCTGGGACAAGTTAAATACTTCATAAAATTTGATGGACTTCCTGATTGAATATAACTATGTTTTCCAGATCTACACTTAATTCATTCATTCATCATGGATTTTTAATTTATTGGATAACTATTAGGTATTCAGTTGGGGAACAAAATGAATTCCCCAGAAGGGGAAGCTGGAGAAGGCTCACAGAGTTAGCCTTCTGGTGGTGCAGACAATGTTAAACAAGGAGTGGTCAATGCACTGAGGGAAGATACAGCAGAATATATGCTAGAGACTGATGGCAGTGTTATTCAGGGGTGGCAGGGGCGGGTGATTGGGGGTAAGAAAGCCACTGAGACTAGAGTGGAGAGAGTGAGAGTTGAGTGATGGAGCATGGGTCAGGAAGAACAGGCACGGGCCAAACCACTGAGGCCTCATAAACTTTTATGCCAAATGTGATGAGAAGCAATGTACATTTACTGACATCTTTAAAGTTCTGAGCTTTCACGCTCTGGGCAGTTTAAAGATAGTAGATAAATAATAAATGAAGATCAACATTGGGCACAGCACGAAAATTTGACATGTAGAAGACTTTTGAAAATGTTGCTGTATCTCATGCTTCTGAAGGGTTAACTATGCTCATTATATCAACTGTGCTTCCTGCCTGGTTCTCCAGGCCCCAGTGGTTGGGAGCTGGAGTCCTGTGAATTATGCACTTGAATGACCCCATGCTCTGCCAGAACCTAGATGGCGTGCTTGGCAAGCACACCTGAGAGTGGCCTTAAACACACCTTCAGAGCCACTGCTTGACGATCCAGATGAAAAATGGCCTCTTTAGATCATGGAGTTTCCGTTGCTTAATAAGAGAAAAATAATTTCTCTAGGCAGTAAGAGGCGAGCTGCTCTGTTATGCAGGACAGCCTTTGAGGCTAATGTGTGTGAACACTGATAATGTCAGACAGTGGCTGGAGAGAATCAAGGCTGGCTTCAGTGAACAGAGGAAACAGGGACAGCCTGTCTTCTGCTTTTGGGGAGTGTCAAGAAATCCTTTGATATATTGGCCAGTCTGCTGTTTCTTTCCACCTCATTTTGTCATACAGAAAAGGACCCAATTTTTAAATAATCAGCCATTCACTTGGTCACGTTTCTTTTAAGAAAAATGTAGGTGTCCCATGTAGGGAGAGAATGGTCCACAGCCCCACTGTTTAACAAAAGATTTCCATAGCACAGAGGAAATGTCCTGCCATATTTCAGCTTCTGTTTTAAGAGTTTTCTTTGGAAACAGGCCATGCTGTAGTCAGACAAACTCAGGACTGAATCCCAGTTCATCTACTTTCTAGTTGTGCAAGCTTGGGCAAGTTATTATTTTCATGGAGCCTAAGTTTTCTTGTCTGAAAAAAAAAAATTCCCTCCTTATAAGTGAGCTTTAGGATTAAAAATTAGTTACCTGTACCTCTATGACCTGACATCTAGTAGACACTTAACTGATGGTCGTAATTTTTTTTTTTTTTTTTTTTTT
>CAUYLZ010119613.1:0-73195 GCA_963573645.1 Pithecia hirsuta
GCATGGCTGCATGGCTGGCCTTTGCCCTCTCCACAATGCGGTGTTGCAATTCACCCTCCCTTTTTCTCACATTCTTGAGGGCCATCCAGCTCCTCTGCTCCTGGGGAATGTGCCTTCAAGCACTGAATTTTTGGCTGTCAAGGATGCCAGGGAGCAAGCCAAAGGGATTGGGTGTTGGGTGCAGGGGAGTTTGCATCAGGGGTACCTGCCTGGTGGAGGGGTGGGGACACCATGCCTTGGGGCACATGGGATCTTTCTGAGCCCCAGTGAAGTCCTTCTGCCCTCTCTCCATTGTAATTCCATTCCCTTTTACACAGGTCGGATCCAAAATGGGATCTAAGGAGGAGTCCAGAGAGCCCTTGGGGTGCCATGAATCTCCTTTTCAGCCTGGAGCTGAAGCAGAATACCGCTGGCTAGTGGAGGCCCTGAGGACACAAGTCCTATGGGTTTGACCCTGGCTTGGTCTCACGCATGCCACTTTTCCAGGCCTCCAGGAACCTGCCGCTTTTGCTGCTGCTTTCTCTGCCACCACTGCTTCCACACCCCTTTTTTAATGGTATGCAACCTGACTTTTTGGAGCCAGGGGGAAGTTGAGTCCGCCTTGACAGGGTGCATGGCAAAGAAGGAGTCATACCTCAGGTCATGGTGTGGCGTCACCAGCCTGCCACTCAGCAGGTACCTCTGCCACAACCTCCCCTACACTCAGCAAAACCCAATCCCTTTGGCTCTCTACCTGGCATCCCTTGCAGCCAAAAATTCAGTGCTTGAAGACACTTTCCCCAGGAGCAGAGGAAACAGATGACCCTCAAGAATGAGAGAGGAAGGGCAGGTGAACTGCAACATTGCCTTGTGTAGAGGGCAGATACTCATCAAGTGGGACATGGAGACCAAGAGAGCATCCCTGTCCCACACGGGGATAGAAGCCCAGAACTCCACAATCATCAAACCTGCCCAATCGTCCAGAAAAATATTGGAGGGGGAACAGACATGAAACACATCCACACCAAGTTCCCCCCTGCTGGACTGGAGAGTGTTCTTTGTTGAAGACACTGAGCCAGACCAAGAAGCCTCTAGGATAGGGGGTGCGATCATCTTGGTCCTTAGAAAGAGGCCGCTCAGGATAGGGAGTTGACTGAAACCCACGCTGATCCAACGCAGATCCCTCCCCATATTGCCTAGGCCTTCACAAATGTCACCTCTCTGACAGCAGAGGAAACGACTGATGACTGGCCATGGAACCCAGGCAAAGACACGGGTAGAGACTCAGCAAAAGAGGGGCTGTCTTGCAAGAAACCGCCCTCTGGCCTACAGGGCACAAACATCCCAAAACACACACACACACGCACACACACACACACACAGACTCAGAGGGTGAGAAAGAGAGGGAGTAGGAAAGAAGAAAGAAACCAGAGAGAGACATAGAGGCGCACACACACAAACAACACCCCTTCAGCACACACAGACACACAGCAGTGGTAGAATATCACTCACCCTCACACTGCCCCTGAAGCTGCAGTGTTCTGTTGTCCACCAGTAGTACCCTCGGGTGAGAGAACAGCCCATGGGCACACAGGCAGAGGTGTCCTGGAGAAGACCAGGACACAACACTTGGGAAGACTCACCTGTACTCTGTCGGTGCAGGCCTGAGACTGGGATTGCATGCTGCTCCCCCTGCATTCCCTCCCCCTGAGGTTTCTTCCTCCTGGCACACCTTTGGCGAATCGTGCCTTCCTGAGACTATCCTGTTTTTAAAGTATCCTGTTTCTGTCGTTGCAAGTAGGGGCCTGAGCCCTATTCCTGACACACTGCAACAGGAGTCTCCTTTGTGACGTCTCAGGAACCCATCACTGGGGCAAAGTTAACTGTCATTATGACCCCAGGAGCTGCTCATGTGCCTGCATGCTCACTGACTCCCGCCTGGCTCCAGGCTCACAAAGCAGGATAGAAGAGCGAGAGAAACCAGAGAAATATATACAGTGTGTCAGGAACGGGGTTCAGGACCCTCCACATCAGGATGTCCACAGGATATTATTTGGACGCCAGGATTCCCCCAAGGTGGGCCAGGAGGAAGGAACCTCAGGCAGAGGGAGCACTGGAGGAGCAGCAGGGATCCCAGTCTCAGGCCTATGCTGATGGTATACAGGTGAATCTTTCCAAATATCCTGCCCTGGTCATTTCCAGGACACCTCTTCCTGTGTGCTGGTGGGCTGCTCTCTCACCCGAGTGCCCTAGTCATAGACAACAGAATGCTGCAGCTTCAGGGGCTGCCTGGGGGTGACTGACACTGTGCCACTGCTGTGTGTCTGTGTGTGTGGAAGGGGTGTTGTTTGCGTGTGTGTGTGTGTCTGTATGTCTCTCTGGTTTATCTCTCTCACAGGCCTTTGCCCTCTACATATGGAAGTGTGGCAATTCACCTGCCCTTCATCTCTCATTCCTGAGGGCCATCCAGATCCTCTGCTCCTGGGGAAAAGTACCTTCAAGCACTGAATCTTTTGGCTGCCACATGCCAGGGAGTGAGCCAAATGGATTTGGGTTTTGCTGGTTGTAGAGGAGGTTGCATCAGGGTTATCTGCCAGGTGATGGGGTGGGGCACCACACCTTGGGGTCCTTGGGATCATTCAGTAGCCCAGCAATGGCTGCCTGGTTGGCCTTTGCCCTCTCCACAAGGCACTGTTGTACAACGGCCTATCTTTTGCTGAGCCTCTCCCTGTATCTCTGCCTGGATTGCGTGGCTGGTTTTCAGATGGTTCCCTGGTGGTTCCAGCTCACTTTCGTGAAGGCTTGGGCAATGTGGGGAGGGAGCTGCATCAGACCAGCATGGGTTTCAGTCACCTGCCCATCCTGCCAGCCTCTTTCTTAGGACCAAGTCAATCACAGCCCCCAGCCATGAAAAAAAAAGCCTGACCAAAGCTCATTTTCCACCTGCAGGACTGCTGCCCACCGACCTCAAGGAAGATGGTTCTCACTTCTCTCACCTTTACACTCATTGGGAAATTTAGCCACAAATCAGCACAGGGCTGGAACATGGCACCAAGAACTGGATGTAGCAAGCATCTCTATCACTCCAACGCTGGCCTTTCTGGCCAAGTCAACAGATTGACACTTCCCCACACCAGGATGCCTGTGGAGGTGGCATTGTGCTATATTTGGCAGGGACACTGGATTAGGCTCTCTCCTCCTCTTTCTCTGCCTGCCCCATTTCTGAGAAGCCAAGAGTCTTCTTGGTCTGGCTCAGTGTCTTCAACAAACAACACTCCACAGACAAGTGGGTGAAACAACTTCGTGGGGATGCTTTTCCTGTCCGCTTCCCCCTCCAAACATTTTTCTGGATGATTGTGCAGGTGTGATGATTGTGGATCTCTGAGTTTCCATCCCCTTCTGGGACAAGGATGCTCTCTCAGTCACCATGTGCCAATGGATGGCTACCTAGCTGGCCTTTGCCCTTTCAACAAGGCAGTGTTGCAATTCACTTGCCATACCTCTCTCATTCTTGAGGGCCATCCGGCTCCTCTGCTACTGGGAAAAGTGACTTCAAGCACTGAATCTTTTTTCTGCCAAAGATTCCAGGGAGTGAGCTAAAGGGATTGGGTTGTGCTGCGTGCTGGGGAGGTTTCATCAGGGGTACCTGCTGGGTGGCAAGCCTGGGCACCATGCCTTGGGGCCTATGGGATCTTTCTGTGCCCAGTGAGTTCCTTCCTGCCTCTCTCCATTGTAATCCCATTACCACTTACCCAGGTTGGATTCTAAATGGGATTCCAGGAGGAGACCGGAGATCCCATCAGGCACCCTGAATCTTCTATTCCTCCAGCAGTCAAAATAGAAGACCGCTCACTCTTGGTGTCTCTGAGAACACATCTTATGGGTTTGACCATGGCTTGGTCTCACACACACCCTTTTCCCAGGCCTCCTCAAATCCGCCGATTTCGCCAGAGCTTTCTCAGCTGCCACCTCTGCCACAGCCATTTCTTAAAGGGGCCGCAGCCTGACTTCTCAAAGCCAGGCGCAAATTGAGTCTGCCTCACCAGTGTGTATGTGTGAAGCACCAACCACTCTTCAGGTCATAGTGAAGTTCACTGTTACCCCGGTGATGAGCTGCCAAGACTTCACAAAAGAGGAAACCCCTGTGGAAGTGTGTCAGGAACGGGGCTCAGACCCCTCCGTGTCAGGACGTCCACATGGTAGTCTCCGCACAGGATAGTATTCAGTGGCCAGGATTCCAGGAAGGTAGGCCAGGAAGAAGAAACCTCAGGTGGAGGGAGCACTGGGGGAGAAGTGTGTAATTCCAGTCTCAGGTCTGCGCCAATGGTGTACAGGTGAGCCTCCCTAAATGTCATGCCCTGGTCATCTCTAGGACAACTCTGCCTGTGTGTCCCTGGGTTGCTCTCTCCCCCGAGGGTCCTAGTGGTGCACAACAGAACCCTGCAAATTCAGGGGTTGCCTGGGGTTGAGTCAAACTCTGCCACTGCTATGTGTCTGTCTGCATGAAAGGGGTGTTGTTTGTGTGAGTGAGCCTGTATGTCTCTCTCTGGTTTCACTCTTCTTTCTTGCTCACTCTCTTTCTCTCTCTCTCTCTGCTCTTTCTGCAACTGTGTGTGTGTGTGTGTGTGTGTGTGTGTGTGCAGGTGTGTGTGTGTGTGTGTGTGTGTCTTGTGATGCATATGCCCTGTGCACTGGAGGGTGGTATTTTGCACAACAGCCTCTCTTTGCTGAGCCTCTCCCCGCGTCTCTGCCTGGGTCATGTGACAGGATGTCAGTCGTTTCCTCGGTGGTTCCAGCTGGCTTTTGTGAAGGCCTGGGAAATGTGAAGAGGGAGCTACATTGCACCAGCATGTGTTTCAGTCACCTCCCCATCCTCAGTGGCCTCTCCCTTAGGACCAAGACAATCACACCCCCTAGCCATGGACAAAAGCCTCACCACAGCTCACTGTCCACCTGCAGGAGGGCTGCCCACAGACATCAAAGAAGATGGTTCCCAATTCCCTCGCCTTTACCTTCATTGAGAAATCGAGCCACAGATCAATACAGGGCCAGAACAGGGCACCAAGAATGGGATGTGACATGCATCTCTCACTCCAGTGCTCGCCTTTCTGTCCAAGTCAACCGTATGGCACTCCCCCACCCCAGATACCCATGGAGGTGGCATTGTGCTGTATTTGGCCTGTACTCTGGCATAGGCTCTGTCTTCTGTCTTTCTCTATCTGCCCCATTTCTTAGAAGACTAGCGGCTTCTTGGTCTCACTCTGTGTCTTCAACAAACAATGCTCCACAGACAAGCAGGGGGAAACAACTTCATGGGGATGCTTTTCATGTCCATTTCCCCTCCAAATTTGTTTCTGGATGATTGGGCAGGTGTGATGATAGTGGATCTCTGGGCTGCCATCCCCATGTGGGACAGCGTCACTCTCTCAGTCTCCACGTGCCACTGGATGGCTGCCTGGCTGGCCTTTGCCCTCTCCACAAGGTGGTGTTGTGAATCAGCTGCCATTCCTCTCTCATTCTTAAGGGCCATCAGGCTCCTCTGCTCCTGGGGAAAATGCCTTCTAGCACTGAATCTTTTGGTTGCCACGGATGCTAGGTAGTGAGCCAAAGGTTTTAGGTTATGCTGGGTGCCAGGTAGGTTGTGTCAGAGGTGCCTGCTGTGTGACAAAGTAGGACACCATGCCGTGGGACCTAGGGGATCATTCTGTGCCCCAGCGAGTTCCTTCCTGCCTCTCTCCATTGTAATCCCATTCCCCATTACCCAGGTTGGATCCTAAATGGGAACAGAAGAGGAGCCTGGAGATTCCATTGGGTGCCTTGAATCTCCTGTTCTGCTGGGAGTCAAAGCAGAAGACCACTCACTCTTGGAGGCCCAGAGGACAGGAGTCCTACGGGTTTGATCATGGCTTTGTCTCATGCAGACCCTTTTCCCAGGCCTCCCCAAATCCACTGATTTCACCACAGCTTTCTCCGCTGCCACCTCTGCCACAAACATTTCTTAACAGGGCCACAGCCTGACTTCCCTGAGCCAGGCACAAGTCAAGTCATTGTCACCAGTGAGAATGAGCAAAGCACAAGCTGCTCCTTGGGTCATAGTGAAGTTCACCATTGTCCTGGTGATGGGTTCCTGAGATGTCACAAAGGAGGAGTCCCTGTGCCAGTTTGTCTGTAATGGGGATCAGGCTTCTCCTCACCAGGACATCCACAGGACAGTCTCCAGAGGAAAGGATTCTCTGAAGGTGGGTTGGGGAAAGAAACCTCAGGCAGAGGGAGCACCTGGGGAGCAGCACGGAATCCCAGTCTGACTTGTGCCCAGAGCATACAGGTGAGTCTCCCCAAATTTGTTGCCCTGGTCATCTCAAGTACACCTCTGTCTGTGTACCCATGTGCTGCTTTCTCACCCAAGGGTCCTAGTGGTGGAGAACAGAACCCTGCAGTTTCAGGGGCTGCCTGAGGATGAGTGATACTGTGCCACACTTGTGTGTCTTGGTATGTGGAAGGGGTGTTGCTTGTGTGTGTGTGTGTGCCTGTATGTTTCTCTCTGGTTTCTCTCTCTTTTCTTTAGTGCTCCTTCTCTTTCTGACTCTGCATCTGTGTGTGTGTGTGTGTGTGTGTGTGTGTGTGTATGCACATGTGTGTGTTGGGACGCATGTGCCCTGTGCTCCAGAGGGAGATTTCTTGCACGACTGCCTCTCTTTGGCTGACCATCTCCCCGTGTCTCAGTCTGGTTCACATGGCCGGTCACCAGTCATTTCACAGTGGTTAGATCTGGCACTTGTGAAAGACTGGGCAATGTGAGGAAGGAGCTGCGTCAGAATAGCATTGGTTTCAGTCACCTACCTATCCTGACCAGCCTCCTTCTTAGGACCAAGATGATCACTCCCTGCAGCCATGGACAAAAGCCTCACCACAGCTCACTGTCCACCTGCAGGAGGGCTGCCCCTGTCCTCAAAGAAGATGGTCCTCATTTCTCTCACCTTTGCCCTCACTAGCAAATCCAGCCACAGCTTGACACAGGGCCAGAACACGGCCCCAAAACTGGATGTAGCAAGCATCTCTCATTCCAACACTGGCCTTTTTTGGCCAAGTAAACCATTTGGAACTCCTCCAACCCGGATGCCTGTGGAGGGGGCATTGTGTTGTATTTGGCCTTTAATCTGTCCTAGTCTCTGTTCTCTGACTTTTTCTGTAGAGGCTTCTTGGTCTAGCTAAATGTCTTCAACAAAGAACACTCCACAGTCCAGCAGGGGGAAACTTCCTGGGGATGTGTTTCATGTCAGTTTCCCTCTCCAAATCTGTTTCTGGATGATTGGGCAGGTGTGATGATTGTGAAGCTCTGGACTTCCATCACCATGTAGGACAGAGATGCTATGCTCTCTTGGTATCCATGTCCCACTGGATGGCTGCTTGGCTGTCCTTTTCCCTGTCCACAAGGCGGTGTTGAAATTCACTTGCCCTTCCTCTTATTTTTGAGGGCCATTCAGCTCCTCTGCTCCAGGGAAAGTGCCTTCAAGCACTGAATCTTTTGGCTGCCATGGATGCCAGGGAGTGAGTTAAAGGGATTGGGTAATCCTGGATGCAGGGGAGGTTGTGTCAGGAGTACCTGCCAAGTGGCGTGGTGGAGCACCACTCCTTGGGGCAAATGTGATCTTTTTGAGCACCAGCTAGGGCATTCCCGTCTCTCTCCATGTAATCCCAATACTGCTTATCCAGGAGGGATCTTAAATGGGATCCTAGGTGGAGTCCAAAGTGCCCATGGGGTGCCCCAAATCTCCTCTTCAGCTGGGAGCCAAAGCAGAAGACAGCTTGCTCTTGGAGGCCTGGAGAACAAAAGTCCTATGGGTTTGATCCTGGCTTGGTCTCACGCCCGCCCCTTTAACAGGCCTCCTGAATCCTTTCACTTTCTCTGTGGCTTTCTCCACCGCCACCTCCACCACAACCATTTCCTAAAGGGGCCACGCCTGATGACTGGGAGCTAGGTGAAAGTCGAGTTGTCCATGCCAGTGCACATGGACAAAGCACGAGCTGCTCCTCAGGTCATAGTGACATTCACCATTGCCCCAGTGATGGATTCCTGAGACTTCACAAATAACTGTGTGAAGATTCTGTGGCAGTGTGTCAAGAATGGTGCTCAGGACCCTCCTGGCCAAGACATCCACAGGATAGTCTCCAGAGGCCAAGATTCCCCAAAGGTGGGCCAGGATGAAGAATCCTCTGGTGGATTGAGAGCAGGGGTAGCAGCATGGAATCCCAGTCTAAGGTCTCTGCTGACTGTGTACAAGTAAATCTCCCCAATTTTCAGGCACTGATCATCTCCAGGACACTTCTGCCTGTGGGCCCATGAGTTGTTCTTTCATTCAAGGGTCCTAGTGGTGGACAAAAAAACCCTGCAGCTTGAGGGACTTCCTGGGGGTGAGTGATACTGTGCCACTGCTGTCTGTGTGCATGGAAGGGGTGTTGTTTTTGTGTGTGAGCCTGTATGTCTCTCTCTGGTTTCTCTCTCTCTTCTTTTCTGCTCCCTCTCTTTCTGACTTGTTGCATGTGTGTGTGTGCTTGTGTGTGTGTGTGTGTGTGTGTGTGTGTGAAGTGACTTGTTTCTTGCATGACAGTGTCTCTTTTGCTAAGACTCTCCCTCTGTCTCTGCCTGGGTCACGTGGCCATTCCTCAGTTGTTTCCTAGAGGTTCCAGCTGACCTTTGTGAAGGCCTTTGCAACCTAGTGAGCGAGCTGCATTGGGCTAGCAAGGGTTTCAGTCACCTCCCCATGATGAGCAGCCACCTTCTTAGGAACAAGATGATCACAATCCCCAGCCATGGACAAAAGCAACACAGATCACTGTCCACCTGCAGGAAGGCTGTCCACTGACCTCAAAGAAGATGGTTCTCACTTCTCTTGCCTTTGCCTTCACTGAGAAATCTAGCCACAGCTTTTAACAGGGCTGGAACAGGGCGCCAAAACCTGGATGTGGCAAGCATCTCTGTCACTCAAACTTTGGCCTTTCTGGCCATGTCAACTGTTTGGCAACCACCCCCCCACCCCAGAGGTCTGTAGAGGTGGCATTGTGCTGTATTTGGCCTGGACTCTGGCCTAGGCTCTGTTCTCCCTCTTTCTCTGTAGAGGCTTCTTGGTCTGGTTCACTGTCTTCAACAAAGAACACTCTCCAGTCCAGCAGGGGAAAACTTCATGGGGATGCATTTCATGTCCATTTCCGCCTCCAAACCTGTTTCTGGATGATTGGGCAGGTGCAATGATCATGAAGGTCTTGGCTTCAATTCCCATGTGGGACAGGGACACTCTCTCAGTCCCAATGTGATACTGGATGGCTGCCTGGCTGGCCTTTGCCCTCTCCACAATGTGGTGTTGCAATTAGCCTTCCCTTTCTTTCCCCTTCTTGAGGGCCAACCGACTTCTCTGCTCCTAGGAAAAATGCCTTCAACAACTGAATATTTTGGCTGCCAAGGATTCCAGGGAGTGAGCCAAAGGGATTGGGTGTTGTTGGGTGCAAGGGAGGTTGCATCAGGGGTACTTGCTGGGTGGCGGGTTGCGAACACCACACCTTTGGGCCCATGGGATCTTTCTGAGCCCCAGTGACGTCCTTCCCACCTCTCTCCATTGTAATCCCATTCTCTTTTACTGAGGTTGGATCCAAAATGGGATCCAAAGAAGAGTCCAGAGAGCACATTAGGCGCCCTGAATCTTCTCTTCTGCCTGGAGCTGAAGCAGAAGACTGCTCACTCATTGAGCCCCTTAGGACAGGATTCCTATGGGTTTGACACTGGCTTGGTCTCACACATGAAACTTTTCCAGGCCTCCTGAAACCCACCGCTTTTGTCGCAGGTTTCTCCTCAGCCATCTCCACCACACTCATTTCATAAACAGGTGGCAGGCTGACTTTTTGCAGCCAGGTGGTAGTCAAGTCCACCTCGCAAGTGCACATGCAAGAAGCATGAGGGGCTCCTCTGGCCATAATGACATTCACCATTGGCCTGATGATGGGTTCCTGAGATGTCACAAAGGAGGAAACTCCCGTGGCAGTATGTCAGGAATGGGGCTCAGAACCCTCCTCTCCAGGACATCCACAGAATAGCCTCCATGTAGAATAGTCTCTGGAGGTCAGGATTCGAGGAAGGTGGGCCAGGAGGAGGAAAGCTCAGGTGGAGGGAGCACTGAGGGAGCTGCGTGGAATCCCAGTCTCAGGCCTGTACCTACATTGTACAGGTGAGTCTCCCCAAGTGTCATGCCCTGGTCATCTCCAGGACACCTCTGCCTGTGTGCTGGTGGGCTATTCTCTCACCTCAGTGTCCTAATGGTAAGCAATGGAAGCCTGCAGCTTCAGGGGCTAGCTGTAGGTGAGTGATACTCTGCCACTGCTGTGTGTCTGTGTGTATGGAGGGGGTGTTGTTTGTGTGTGTGCACCTATCTGTCTCTCTCTGCTTTCTCCCTTTCTTCTTTCCCACTCCCTCTATTTCTCACTTTCTGCATCTGTCTGTGCCTATGAGTGTGTGCATGTGTGTGTGTTGGGATGGGTGTGCCCTGTGTCCTGGAGGGCAGTAAATTGCCTGATGGCCTCTCTTTTGCTGAGCCTCTCCAAGTGTCTCTGCTTAGGTCATGTGGCCGGTCATCAGGAGTTTCCCTGGTGGTTCCACCTGGCATGTGTGAAGGCCTGGGCCTAGTAGGTAGGGAGCAGCATTGGACCAGCTTGGGTTAATTCACCTCCCCTTCCTGAGTGGCCTCATTCATAGGAAAAAGATGATCACAACCCACAGCCATGGACAAAAGTCTCACCACAGCTCACTGTACACCTGCAGAAGGGCTGCCCACCAACGTCAAAGATGATTCTCTCTTCTCTCGCCATTACCCTCCTCTGGGTTTCAAAGCCAATGATTCTGGTTTTTCCTATATTTCCATTAGAAATATCTGTTTTTAGATCCTACACATAGAGTATCTCTAAGCTGCTGAATACAAACATCATTTAAATTCTAGAAGGTGAATGCACATACTGCAATGCAGTTTCACAAATGGCTTCCCTTTATTTTTAATTGTGAGATATTTGTCTTTCTAACATAGGACTCCATTCAGTCTGAAATGACCATTTCTAGATTATACACGAAGTGTGTATCTAAATGGCTGAATCAAAACATAGGTTCAACCCTCTAAATTGAATGGACATACAACAGAACAGTTTCATAGATATCTTTCCTCTTAGTTTCAAAGCCAGTCTTTCTGGTTTTTCCCATAGGCTGGGTTTTGTTGGAATTATCTGATTTTTGATACTACACAAAGAGTGTGTGTAAGCTGCTGAACACAAACATCAGTTAAACTCTGAAATGTGAATGCACACGCTGCAAAGCAGTTTCATAATAACTTCCTTTTAGTTTTTCTTTTGAGATATTTATATTTTCTCTATATTTCTCCATTCAGTATGAAATGTGCCTTTCTAGATTCTACATGAAGTGTGTTTCTAAACTGCTCATTCAAAACATAGGTTCAACTCTCTAAGTTTAAAGGACACAGTGCAAAGCAGTTTCAAAGATATGTTTCTTCTTGGTTTCAAAGCCAGTCTCTCTGGTTTTTCCCATTGGCTGGGGTTTCATTGGAAATATCTGCTTTTAGATTCTACTCAAAGAGTGTTTATAAGCTGCTGGATACAAACATCAGTTCAATGGTGGAAGGTGAATACACACATTAGAAAGCAGTTTCACAAACAGCTTTCTTTTAGCTTTTATTGTGAAACATTTGTCTTTTCACCATAGGCCTCCATTCAGTCTGAAATACTCCTTTCTAGATTGTACACGAAGTGCTTCTAAATTGCTGAATCAAAACCTAGGTACAACTATCTGAGTTGAGAAGACACACTGCAAAGCAATTTCAAAGATACCTTTCTTCAGAGTTTCAAAGCCAGTCTTTCTGTTTTTCTACCTTGGGCTGGAGTTTCATTAGAAACATCCATTTTTAGACTCTACATAAAGAGTGTTTCTAAACTGCTGAATACAAACATCAGTTAAAATCTGGAAAGTGAATGCACACATTGCAAAGCAGTTTCACAAATACCTTCCTTTTTGTTTTTATTGTGATATATTTTTCTTTTCACCATAGGCCTCCATTCAGTCTGAAATTTCCCTTTCCACATTCTACATGAAATGTGTTTCTAAATTGCTGATTCAAAACATACATTCAACTCAGTGAAATGGATGAAGACACAGCAAAACAGTTTCAAATATATCTTTCCTTTGGATTTCACAGCCAGGCTTTCTGGTTTTTCCTATAGGTCGGGGTTTCATTGGAAATATCTGTTTTTAGATCCTACACAAAGAGTATTTCTAAGCTGCTGAATACAAACATCTGTTAAATTGTGGAAGGTAAATGCAGAGATTGCAAAGCAGTTTCATAAAGACCTTCCTTTTCATTTTTATTGAGATAATTGTCTTTTTACCATAGGCTTTCATTGAGTCTGAAATGTCCCTTTCTAGATTGTAGCCAAAGTTTGTTTATAAACTAGTGAATTGAAACATTGGTTCAACCCTCTGAGTTGAACAAACACACAACCAAGCAGTTTCTAAGATATCTTTCCTCTTAGTTTCCAAGAGAGATTTTCTGGTTTTTCCCATAGGCTAGAGTTTCATTGGAAGTATCTGTTTTTAAAACCTACACAGAGAGTGTGTCTAAGCTGCTGAATACAAACATCAGTTAAACTCTGGAAGGTCAATTCACAGAATGCAAAGCAGTTTCACAAACAGCTTCCTTTTAGTTTTTATTGTGAGAGATTTGTTTTTTCGCTACAGGCCTTTATTTATTCTGAAATATCCCTTTCTAGATTCTACACGAGGTGTTTTTCTAATCAGCTGAATCAAAACACATGTTCAACTCCATGAGTTGAACTGACACAAAGTAAAGCAGTTTCAAATATATCTTCCTCTGGGTTTCAAAGTTAGTCTTTCTGGTTTTTTCTATATGCTGTGGCTTTCATGAAAATATCTGTTTTTAAATTCTACAGAAGGAGTGTCAGCCAAAACATTTAGTTCCTGAACACACATTCCCCAAGAGCAGAGAAGTCTTTTGGCCCTCAAGAATGAGACAGGAAGGGCAGGTGAATTGTAACAGCGCATTGTGGAAAGGGCAAAGACAGCCAGGCAGCCATCCAATGGCACATGGAGACCGTGACAGCGTCCTTGTTCCACAGGATTATGGAACACCAGTGCTCCATGGTCATCGCACCTGCCCAATCTTCCAGAAATGGGTTTGTAGGGGGAATTGTCCATGAAATGCAACCCCACGAAGTTTCCCCCTGCTGGACTGGGGAGTGTTTTTGTTGAAGACACTGAGCCAGACTCAGAAGCCTCTACAGAGAAAGAGAAATTTCAGAGCCTAGGACAGAGTCCAGACCAAATACAGCACAATGCCAACTCCATGGGCGTATGGGTTGGGGGAGTGCCAAATGGTTGCCTTGGTCAGAAAGGCAAGTATTGGAGTGACAGAGATGCTTGCCACATAACTTTCTCGTTGTCCTGTTCTCGCCTTGTGTCAAGCTGTGGCTAGATTTCTCAGTGAGGACAGAGGCGAGAGAATTGAGAACCATGTTCCTTGAGGTCAGTGAGCATTCTCCGGCAGGTTGACAGTGAGCTGTGGTGAGGCTTTTGTCCATGGATGAGAAGTGTGATCATCTTGGTCCTAAGAAAGAGGCTGCTCAGGTTTGGGAGGTGACTGAAACCCATGCTGGTCCAATGCAGCTGCCTCCCCACATTTCCCAGGCCTTCACAAACGCCTGGTGGAACTGCCAGGGAATTGACTGATGTCCACCCACACAAACCAGGCAGAGACACAGGGAGAGGCTCAGCAATAGAGAGGCCATCATGCAAGAAACCTCCATTTGGTGCACAGGGCACACATGTCTCAACACTCACACACACACACACATACACGCACAAACACAGATGCAGCAAGTCCTAAAGAAAGGCAGTGAGAAAGGCAAGAGAGAGAAACCAGAGAGAGACATACAGGCACACACACAAAAACAACATCCCTTCCACAAACACAGACACACAGCTGTGGCACAGTTTGACTCATGCCTAGGCAGCACCTGAAGCTTCAGGGATCTGTTGTCCACCACCAGGACCCTTGAGCATGAGAGCAGCCCACGGACACACAGGTGTCCTGGAAATGATCAGGACATGATAATTGGTGACACTCACCTGTACAACTTCAATGGAGACCTGAGACTGGGTTTCCGTGATTATCCCCCTGTGCTCCCTCCACTTGAGGTGTCTTCCTCTTGCCCTACCTTCAATGACTCCTGGCCTGAGGAGACTATCCTGTGAATGTCCTGTTAAGGAGGGGCCTGAGCACTGTTCCTGACACACAGCCACAGGGGGATCCTCCTTAGTGACATCTCAGGAAGCCATCACCAGGGCAATGATGAATATCACTATGACCCTAGGAGTGGCTAATGCTTCATGTATGTGCACTGGGCTGGCTGACTCCACTTGAGCCTAGCCCCAGAAGTTAGGCTGCAGCCCCTTTAAGATATGCCTGTGGCAGAGGTGGCGGCAGAGAAAGCAACGGGTTTTCAGAGGGCTGGGAAAGGTGAGTGAATGAGACCAAGCCAGGGTTAAACCATTAGGACTCCTGTCCTCAGGGCCTCCATGACTGAGTGGTCTTCTTCAGCTCTCAGCAGAAGAGGAGATTCAGGGCACCCTATGGGCTCTATGAACTCTGCCTAGGATACCATTTAGGATCCTGCCAGTGTATGCAGGAATGGGATTACAATGAAGAGAGGTGGGAAGGCCCTCACTAGGGCTCAGAAATATCCAATGGGCCCCAATGCTTGGTGCCCCAGCCCACCACCCAGCAGGTACTCATGACACAACTGTGCCTGCACCTAGGGAAACCCAATCTCTTTGGCTTGCTCTCTGTCATCCATAGCAGCCAAAAGTTTCAGTTCTTGAAGGCTCTGCCCCCAGGATCAGGATGCCACTCAGAAATAAGAGGAAGGGCAGGTGAACTGCAACACCACCTTGTGGAAAAGGCAAAGGGCAGTCAGACAGCCATGTGACGGGACATGGAGACCAAGAGAGTGTCCCTGCCCCACACAGGAATGGAAGCCCAGAGCTTTATGATAATCACAACTGCCCAATCATCCAGAAACAGGTTGGGAGGTGGAAACTGACATGAAACACATCCCCACGGAGTTTACCCCTGCTGGACTGGGGAGTGTTTTTGTTGAAGACACTGAGCCAGACCAAGAAGCCTCTACAGACAAAGAGCAAGACCAGATCCCTGGCCAAATACAACACAATGCCACCTGCATGGGCATCTGGGATGGTGGAGTTCCAAATGGTAGAGATGTCCAGAAAGGCCAGCATTGGAGTCACAGAGATGCTTGCCACATCCCCTTCTTGGAGCCTGTTCTGGCCCTGTGTCTAGCTGTGGCTAGATTTCTCAGTGAGAACAAAGGTGAGACAAGTGAGAACCATCTTCTTTCAGGTTGGTGGGCAGCCCTCCTGCAACTGGACAGTGAGCTGTGGTGAGGCTTTTGTCCATGACTGGGGTCTGTGATCATCTTGTTCCTAAGAAGGAGATTGCTCAGTATGGGTAGGTGACTGAAACCCGTCCTGATCCAATGCAGCTCCCTTCCGACTTTGCCCAGGTTTTAACAAATGCCAACTGGAACTGCTGGGAAAATGACTGACGACCTGCCACGCGTCCCAGGCAGAGAAGTGGGGAGAGGCTTAGTAAAAGAGCGGCTGTCATGCAAGAAACTGCCCTCCAGTGCACAGGGCACACACGTCCCAACACACACACACACACACAGACACACACACACACACACAGAGAGAGAGAGAGAGCGAGGCAGTGAGTGAGAAAGAGAGTGAGCAGGAAAAAAGAGAGAAACCAGAGAGAGACATACAGATGCACACACACACACACCACTTCCACACACACAGAAACACAGCAGTGACAGAGTATCACTCACCCCCAGGCAGCTCCTGAAGCTGCAGGGTTCTGTTGTTCACCACTAGGACCCTCAGGTGAGAGAACCGCCCACGGTCCCAGAGGCAGAGGTGTCCTGGAGCAGACCAGGGTACCACATTTGTGGAGATACCAGTACACCGTCGGCAGAGGCGTGAGACTGGGATTCTGCTCTGCTCCCCTGGCACTCCCTCTGCCTGAGGTTTCTTCCCACTGACCAACCTTTGGCAAATCCTGGCCCCCAGAGACTGTCCTGTGGACATTCTGGCAAGGAGGGCCTTGAGCCTTGTTAATTACACACTGGCACATGGGGCTCCCCCTTTGTGACATCTCCAGAACCCTTAACAAGGGCAATGGTGAATGTCACTATGATCCAAGGAGCAGCTCGTGCTTCATGCATGTGAACTGGCATGGCTGACTCGACTCGTGCCTGCCTCCTGGAACTCACCACACCTTGGGGTCCATGGGATCTTTCTGAGCCCCCAGCTTGGTCTTTTCCACCTCTCTCCACTGTAATCACATTCCTGCTTACCCAGGAGGGATTCAAAATGGGATCCGAGAAGAAGTCTAGAGAGCCCATCAGGTGCCCTGATTCTCCTCTTCCTCTGAGAGCTGAAGAAGACCACTCACTCGTGGAGGCCCTGAGGACATGAGTCCTATGGATTTGACCTTGTCTTGGTCTTGTGCATGTCCCTTTCAGCCTGACCACCCAGAGTGAGGTGGGAGTCAAGTTCGCTTCGCCAGTGCCCATATGCGAAGTGGGAGTGGCTACCCAGGTCATAGTGATGTTCACCATTGCACCAGTGATTGGCTCCTGAGATATCACAAAGGAAGAGGCCCCTGTGGCAGTGTGTCAGGAACAGGGCTCAGGCCTCTCCTCACCAGGACATCCAAGGGATAGTCTCTGGAGGCCAGGATTCACCAAAGGTGTGCCGGGAGGAAGAAACCTCAGGCACAGGGAGCACCGGGGGAGCATTGCAGAATCCTAGTCTCAGGCCTATGCCTACAGTGTACAGGTGAGTCTCCCTAAATATTGTGCCCTGGCCATTTCCAGGACACCTCTGCTTGTGTGCCCATGGGCTGTTCTCTCACCTGAGTGTCCTAGCGGTGGACAACAGGACGCTGATGCTTCAGGGGCTGCCTGGGGGTGAGTGATACTCTACCACTGCTGTGTTCCTGTGTATGTGGAAGGGGTGTTGTTTGTGTGTGTGTGTGCCAGTACATCTTTCTCTGGTTTCTCCCTCTCTTCTTTCCCACACCCTCTCTTTCTCACTCTCTGCGTCTGTGTGTATGTATGTGTGTGTGTTGGGATGCCTGTGCCCTGCGTGCTGGAGGGTGGTATCTTGCACAATGGGCTCTCTTTTGCTGAGTCTCTTCCCGTGTCTCTGCCTGGGTCACGTGGCCAGTCATCAGTCATTTCCCCAGCGGTTCCAGCTGGCATTTGTAAGGCCTGAGCAATGTGGGGAGGGAGCTGCATCAGACCAGCATGGGTTTCAGTCACCTCCCCATACTGAGTGGCCTCTTTCTTAGGACCGAGATGATGACACACCCCAACCATGGACAAAAGCCTCACCACAGTTCACTGTCCACCTGCAGGAGGGCTGCCCACAAACCTCACAGAAGATGCTTCTCAATTCTCCCACCTTTGCCTTCATTCAGTCAGCTAGCCACAGCTCGACACAGGGCCAGAACAGGACACCAAGAACAGGATGTGGAAATCATCTCTCACTCCAATGCTGGTCTTTTTGGCCAAGGTAACTGTTTGGCACTCCCTCCACTCTCGGATGCCTGTGGATGTGGCATTGTGCTGTATTTGGCCTGGACTCTGGCACAAGCTCTGTCTCCCTCTTTCTCTGCCCTGTTTCTGAGAAGCCTAGAGACTTCTTGGCCTGGCTCAGTGTCTTCAACAAAAAACATTCCACAGTGCAGCAGGGGGAAACAACTTCATGGGTACACTTTTCATGTCCGTTTACCCTCCAAACCTGTTTCTCGATGATTGGGCAGGTGCGATGATCAGTGATCTCTGGGCTTCTATCCCCTTGTGGGACAGGGATGCTCTCTCAGTCTTCATGTGCCACTGGATGGCTGCCTGCTGGCCTTTGCCCTCTCCACAAAGTGGTGTTGCAATTCACCTGCCATTCCTCTATCATTCTTGAGGGCTATCTGGCTCTGCTGCTCCTGGGGAGAGTGCCTTCAAGCACTGAATCTTTGGGCTGCCACGGATGCCAGGGAGTAAGCCAAAGGGATGAGGTTGCACTGGGTGCTGGGGAGATTGCATCAGGGATATATGCCAGTTGGAAATGTAGGACACCATGCCTTGGGGCACAGGGGATATTTTGGTGCCCCAGAAATGTCCTTCCTGCCACTCTCCATTGTAATTATATTCCCACTTTCCTTGGTGGGATCCAAAATGGGATCTGAGGAGTAGTCCAAAGAGCCCATCAGATGCCCTGAACCTCCTCTTCCACTGGGAGCTGAAGCAGAAGACTGCTCACTCCTGGAGGACCTGAGCACATGAGTCCTATGGGTTGGAACCTGGTTTGGTCTCGTGCATGCCCCTTCCCAAGGCCTTCCCAAACCCGTTACTTTTGCCTCCACTTTCTCCACCACCTCCACTGCAGCCATTTCTTAAACGGACTGCAGCCTGACTTCCCAGAGCCAGGCAGGAGTAGAGTCTGCCTCGCTAGTAGGCTTGGGTGAGGCACGAGTCATAATGAGGTTCATATCAGGTCACAATGAAGTTCACTGTTGCCCCTGTGATGGGCTCCCGACACTTCACAAAGGAGGAGCCCACTGTGGAAGTGTGTCAGGAATAGGGCTCAGGACACTCCATGCCAGGATGTCCACAGGGTAGTCTCTGGAGAGGAGAGTCTCTGGAGGCCAGGATTTGTGGAAGGTGAGCCAGGAAGAAGAAAACTCAGGCAGAGGGAGTGCCAGGGAAGCAGTGCAGAATCCCAGTCTCAGGCCTGTGCTGACGGTGTACAGGTGAATTTCTCCAAATGTCATGCCCTGGTCATCTCCAGAACACATCTGCCTGTGTGCCCATGGGCTGCTCTCTCACCCTAGGGTCCTAGTGGTGGACAACCAAAACCTGCAGCTTCAGGGGTTGCCTGAGGTTGAGTGATACTCTGACACTGTTGTGTGTCTGTGTGTGTGTAAGGGGTGTTGTTTGTGTGTGTGCCTGTATGTCTCTCTCTGCTTTCTCTCTTCTTTCCCACTCCCTCTCTTTCTCACTCTCTGCTTCTGTGTTTGTGTGTGTGTGTGACTGTGTGTGTGTGGATGTATGTGCCCTGTGCACTGGAGGGTGGTTTCTTGCATGATATCCCCTCTTTTGCTGAGCCTGTCACCACATCTATGCCTGGGTAATGTGGCCGGTCATCTGTCATTTACCTGGCCATTATAGTTGGTGTTTATGAAGGCCTGGGAAATATGGGGAAGGAGCTGCGTCAGATCAGCCTGGGTATCAGTCACCTCCCTATCCTGAGATGACTCTCTCTTAGGACCAAGATGATCACAACCCCCAGCCATGGACAAAAGTCTCACCACAGCTCACTGTCCCCCTGCAGGAGAGCTGCCCGCTGACCTCAAAGAAGATGGTTCTCACTTCTCTCACCTTTGTCATTGAGAAATCTAGCCACAGCTTGACACAGGGCTGGAACAGGGTGCCAAGAATGGGATGTGGCAAGCCTCTCTCACTCCAACGCTAGCCTTTCTGGTCAAGTCCACCATTTGGCACTCCCCTAACCTGGATGGCAGTGGAGGTAGCATTGTGTTGTATCTGGCCTGGAATCTGCCCAAGGCTCCGTCCTTTATCTCTCTGTAGAGGATTCTTGGTCTGGCTCAGTGTTTTCAAAAGGAATACACCCCAGTCCAGCAGGGAGAAACATCATGGGTATGCATTTCCTGTCAATTTTCCCCTCCAGACTTGTCTCTGGATGATTGGGCAGATGCGATGATTGTGGAACTCTTGGCTCCCATTCCCATGTGGGATAGGGACAGTCTCTCGATTTCCATATTCCACTGGCTGGCTATCTGGCTGGCTTTGCCTCTCCACAAGGTGATGTTGCAATTCACCTGCCATTCTGCTCATTCTTGAGGACCATCCACCTCCTCTCCTCCTGGGGAAAGTGACTTCAAGCACTGAATCTGTTGGCTGCCACGGATGCCAGTGAGCCAGCCAAAGGGATTGTGTTTCACTGGGTGAAGGGGAGGTTGCATAAGGCATACCTCCTGGGTGGCGAGATGGGGCACCACACCTTGGGGCCCATGGGATCTTTCTGAGCCCCAGTGAGGGCCTTCCATCCTCTCTCCATTGTAATCCCATTCCCACTTACACAGGTGGGATCCAAAATGGTATCCTATGTGGAGTTTGAAGAGCCCGTAAGGGTCCCTGGATCTCCTCTTCTGCCAGTAGCCAAAGCAGAAGACCACTCACTTGTGGTGGCCCTGAGGAAATGCACTTTTCCCAGGCCTCTCCAAACCTGCCACTTCTGCTGCCACTTTCTACACTGCCACCTCCACTGCAGCCATTTCTTAAAGCGGCCAATGCCTGACTTCCAGAAGCTAAGTGCGATACAAGTCAGCCATGCCAGTGTGCATTTGAGAAGCATGAGCTGCTCCTCGAGTCATAGTGACATTTACCATTGCCCTGGTGATGGGTTCCTGAGAGGTCACAAAGTAGGAGACCCCTGAGACAGTGTGTCAGGAATGGTGCTCAGGCCCCTCCTCACCAGGACATCCACAGGATAGCCTCCAGAGGCAAGGATTCACCACAGGTGAGCCAGGAGGAAGAAATCTCAGGTGGAGCAAGTGCCAGGGGAGCAGCACGTAATCCCAGTCTCAGCTCTCAGCTAACAGTGTACAGGTGATTCTGCACAATTGTCATGCCTGGTCATCTTCAGGACACCTCTGCCTGTGTGCCTATGGGCTGTTCTCTCACCCAAGGGTCCTAGTGGTGGACAACAGAACCCAGCAGCTTCTGGGGCTGCCTGGGGGTGAGTGATACTCTGCCACTCCTATATGTCTGTGTATCGAAGGGGTGTTGTTTTTGTGTGTGAGCCTGTATGTCTCTCTCTGGTTTCTCTCTCTCTTCCTTCCTGCTCCCTCTCTTTCTGACTTGCTGCTTCTGTGTATGTGCAAGTGAGTGTCTGTGTGCGTTAGTACATGGGTGCACTGTGGGCCATAGGTTGGTTTCTTGCTTGATGGCCTCTCTTTTGCTTAGCCTCTTGCTACATGTCTGCCTGGGTTGGGTGGCTGATCAACAGTCGTTTCTCTGCTGGTTCCAGCTAGCACTGTGAAGTCCTGGACAACATGGGGAGGGAGCTGCGTCAGACCAGCATGGGTTACAGTCACCTCCCTATCCTGAGTGGCCTCTTTCCTAGGACTAAAATAATCACACCACCCCAGGCATGGACAAAAGCCTCACCATGCCTCACTGTCCACCAGCAGGAGGGCTGCCCACCGACCTCAAAGAAGATAGTTCTCACTTCTCTCACCTTTGCCCTTATTGAGAAATCTAGCCACAGTTTGATACAGGGCCAGAACAGGTCACCAAGAATGGGATGTGGCAGGCATTTCTGTCACTCCAATGCTTGCACTCTGCCCCCGGATGCCCGTGGAGGTGGCATTGTACTTTATTTGGCCTGGACTCTGTCCTAGGCACTCTTTCTCTGTCTGCCCCATTTCTGAGAAGCCTAGAGGCTTCTTGTTCTTGCTCAGTGTCTACAACAAAGGGCACTCCCGAGTCCAGCAGGCGGAAACTTGGTGGGGATTCGTTTTATGTCTGTTTCCCCCTCCAAACCTGTTTCTGGATGATTGGGCAGGTGCCATGATTGTGGAGCTCTGGGCTTCCATCCCAGTAAGGGACAGTGACCCTCTCTGAGTCTCCATATCTCACTCAATGACTGCTTGGTTGGCCTTTGCCCTCTCTACAAGGCGGTATTGCAATTCACCTGTCCTTCCTCTCTCATTCTTGAGGGCTAACTGGCTCCTCTGCTCCTGGAGAAAGTGCCTTCAAGCACTGAATCTTTTGGATGCTACAGATGCTAGGGAGCGAGGCAAAGGGATTGGGTTTTGCTAGGTGATGGGGAGGATGCTCCATGCATACCTGCTGGGTGGTGATGTGGGGACACCATGGCTTGGATCCTATGGGATCTTTCTGAGCCCAAGAGAGGTCCTTCCTGACTCTTCCCATTTTAATTCCATTCCTGCTTACCCATGCGGGATCCAAAATGGAATCTAAGGAAGAGTCCAGAGATCCCATTGGGTACCCTGAATAGCCTCTTCTACTGGGAGCCAAAGCACAAGACTGCTCACTGGTGGAGGCCCTGAGGACAGGAGTCCTTTGGGTTTGACCCTGGCTTGTTCTCACACAGGCCCGTTTCCCAGGCCTCCTCAAACCTGCCACTTTCACCTCAGCTTTCTTCACCACCACCTCTGATGCAGCCATTCCTTAAGGGGCCGAATCTTCCCTTTAGGAGCCAGGCACAAGTCAAATCCTTCTTGTGAGTTCACATGCACAATGCACAAGCTGCACCTCTGGTCATAGTGATGTTCATCATTGCCCCGGTGATATGATCCTGAGACTTCACAAATGAGGAGCCCTGTGTGGCTCTGTGTCAGGAATGGGGCTCAGGCCCCCCTTTGTCAGAAAGTCCACAGGACAGTCTCTGGACAGGATAGTCTCCAGAGGCAAGGATTCATGAATGGTGAGCCAGGAGGAAGAAAATTCAGGCAGAGGGAGCGCTGGGGGAACAGTGCAGAATCATTGTCTCAGGCCTGCGCCTATGGTGTATAGTGGAGTTTCCCCAAATGTAGTGCCCTGGTCATCTCCAGGACAGCTCTGCCTGTGTGCTCCTGGGATGCTCTCTCACCTGATGGTCTTAATGGTGGACAACAGAACCCTTCAACTTCATGTGCTGCCTGGGGGTGAGTGATACTCTGCCACTGCTGTGGCTGTGTGTGTGGAAGGGGTGTTGTTTGTGTGTGTGTGTGCCTGTATGCCTCTCTCTGGTTTCTCTCTCTCTTCTTTCCCACTCCCTTTCTCACTCTCTGCATCTGTGTGTGTGTGTTGGGACTCGTGTGCCTTGTGTGCCAGAGGGCAGTTTCTTACAAGAAGGCCTCTCTTTTGCTGAGCCTCTCCCTGCTTCTCTGCCTGCACCCCATGGCCAGTCTTCAGTTGTTTCCCCAGTAGTTAGAGCTGGCGTTTGTGAAGGCCTAGGCAACATAAAGAGGGAGCTGAATCAGACCAGCATAGGTTTCAGTCACCTCTCCATCCTGACCAGCCTCTTTCTTAGGACCAAGGTGATCATACCCCCCAGCCATGGACAAAAGCCTCACCACAGCTCACTGTCCACCTGGAGGGGGGCTGCCCACTGACCTCAAAGAAGATGGTTCTCACTTCTCTTGCATTTGCCCTCATTGAGAAATCTAGCCATAGCTTGACACAGGGATGAAATGTGGCACCAACAACGGGATGTGGCAAGCATCTCTGTCACTCTAACCCTGGCATTTCTTGCCAAATCAACCGTTTGACACTCCCCCAACCCGGATGCCCATGAAGGACACATTGTGCTATATTTGGCCTGTACTCTGGCCTAGACTCTGCCCTCTGTCTTTCACCGTAGAGGCTTCTTGGTCTGGTTCAGTGTCTTCAACAAAGAACACTCCTCAGTCCAGCAGGGGGAAACTTGGTGGGGTTGTGTTTTGTGTCAGTTTCCACCTCCAGAAACGTTTCTGGATGGCTGGGCAGATGGGATGATCATGGAGCTCTGGGCTTCCATCCCCATGTAGGACAGGGATGCTCCTGTGTTCTCCATTTCCCACCAGATGGCTGTCTTGCTGTCCTTTGCCCTCTCCACAGGGAGGTTTTGCAATTCACCTGCTCTTCCTCTCATTCTTGAAGGCCATCTGGCTCCTCTGTTCCTAGGCTGCCACGGATGCCAGGGAGCAAGTCAAAGGGACAAGGTTTTCATGGGTTCAGGGGAGGTTGATCAGGACTACCTACCTGGTGGTGGGGTGGGGCACCACACCTTGGGGCCCATGGGATCTTTCTGAGACCAAGCAAGGGTCTCTTCCCACCTCTCTCCATTGTAATCCCATTCCTGCTTATCCAGGTGGGATTCAAAATGATATCCTAGGTGGAGTCTGGAGACCCAATTGGGCACCCTGAATCTCCCTTTCTGGTGGGAGCTGAAACCAAAGACCACATGCTCATGGAGACCCTGAGGACATGTGTCCAATGGGTTTGACCCTAGCTTGGTCTCGTGCAGGCTTTTTTCCCAGGCCTCACCAAACCTGTTGCTTTCCCTCCAGTTTCTTTGCCACCACCTCCTCCACAGCCATTTCTTTAACTGACTGCAGCCTGTCTTGTGGAAGCCTGATGTGAGTCAACTCAGCCACACCAGCGTGCATGCATGAAGCACCAGCCACTACTGGGTCACGGTGACATTCACTGTTGCCCCGGTGATGGGTTCCTGAGACATCACAAAGGAGGAGCCCCCTGTGTCAGTGTGTCAGGAATGGTGCTCAGGCCCTTCTTCACCAGAACGTCCACAGGATAGTCTTTGGAGGTCAGGATTTGCCAAAGGTGGGCCAGGAAGAAGAAACTTCAGGTGGAGTGAGTGTCAAGGGAGCAGCACCAATGATGTACACTGAGTCTCCCCAATTGTCATGCTCAGGTCATCTCCAGGACACCCCTGCCTGTGTGCCCGTGGGCTGCTCTCTCACCTAAGCATCCTAGAGGTGGACAACAGAACACTGCAGCTTCAGGGGCTGCCTAGTGGTGACTGATACTCTGCCACTGCTGTGTATCTGTGTGTGTGCAAGGGGTGTTGGTTGTATGTGTGTGCCTGTATGACTCTGGTTTCTCTCTCTCTTCCTTCCCACTTTCCCACTCTTTCTGACTCACTGCCTGTGTGTGTGTGTGTGTGTGTGTGTGTGTGTGTGTGTGTGTGTGTTGGGATGCATGTGCCCTGTGCACCACAGTGGGGTTTCTTGCATGATGGCCTCTCTTTCGCTGAGCCTCTCCCTGCATCTCTGCCTGTGTCACATGGCCAGTAGTCAGTTGTTTTGCTGGTGGTTCCAGCTGGTGTTCGTTAAGGCCTGGGTAATGTAGGGAGTGAGCTGTGTCAGACCACCATGAGTTTCAGTCAGCTCCCCATTTGGAGTGGCCTCTTTCTTAGGACCAAGATGATAACAGCCCCCAGCCATGGACAAAACTGTTACCACATCTCTGTGTCCTCCTGCAGGAGGGCTGCCCACCAACCTTGAAGAAGATGGTTCTCACTTCTCTGGCCTTTGCCTTCACTGAGAAATCTAGCCACAGTTTGACACAGGGCTAGAATAGGGCACCAAGAATGGGATGTGGCAAGCATCTCTGTCACTCCTATACTGGTCTTTCTGGCCAAGTCAGCCGTTTGGCACTCCCCACACCACAGTTGCCCGTGAAGGTGGCATTGTGCTGTGTTTGGCCTGAACTATGGCCTTGGCTCTGTCCTATGTCTTTTTCTGTCTGCCCCTTTTCTGAGAAACCTAGAGGCTTCTCGGTCTGGCTCAATGTCTTCAACAAAGAACACTCCTTAGTCCAGCAAGGGGAAACTTGGTGGGGATTGGTTTTGTGTATGTTTCCCCCTCCAAACCTGTTTCCAGATGACAGGTGTGATGATCATGGAGCTCTGGGCTTTCATCCCCATGTGGGACAGAGACGCTCTCTCCCTCTCCATGTTCCACTCAATGGCTGCCTGTTTGGCCTTTGCACACTGTACAAGGCGGTGTTGCAATTCATCTGTCCTTCCTCTCTCATTCTTGAGGGCCATCAGGCTCCTATGCTCCTGGCAAAAGTGCTGTTAAGCACTGAATCTGTTGGATGCTATGGGGAGGTTGCATCAGGAGTACCTGCCATGTGGCGGGGTGGGGACATCACACCTTGGGGCTCATGGGATCTTTCTGAGCCCCAGGGAGGTACTTGCCAGCTCTCTCCATTGTAAGCCCATTCCCACTTACCCAGGTGGAATCCCAAATGGGATCAGAGGAGGAGTCCAGAGAGCTCATCAGGCGCCCTGAATCTCCTCTTCTGCCAGGAATTGAAGCAGAAGATCACTCTTGGAGGTCCTGAAGACCCGAGCCCTATGGATTTGACTCTGGCTCGATCTCACAAATGTCCCTTTCCCTGGCCTCCCCAAGCCCCCCGCTTTTGCCACTGCTTTCTCTGCCACCAACTCCCCCACAGCCATTTCTTAAATGAGCCACAGTCTGACTTTTTGGAGCCAGATTGGAGTCGAGTGTGCCCCAGCAGTGTGCATTCATGAAACACAAGCTGCTCCTCGGGTCATAATAACGTTCACTGCTGCCCTGGTGATGAGTTCCTTAGACGTCACAAAGGAGGATGTCAGGAATGGGGCTCAGGCTCCTTCTCAACAGGACATCCACAGGTTATTCTCTTGAAGCCATGATTTGCAGAAGGTGGGCCAGGAGGACAAAGCATCAGGCAGAGGCAGCACTGGGGGAGTAGTGCAGAATCCCAGTCTCAGGCCTGCACTGATGACGTACAAGTGAGTCTCCCCAAATATCGCACCCTGGTCATCTCCAGGACACATCTGCCTGTATGTCTATGGGCTGCTCTCTCACCTGAGGGTTCTAGTGGTAGACAGCAGAACCGTACAGCTTCATGGGCTGCCTGGGGGTGAGTGATACTCTGCCACTGCTGTGTGTCCATGTGTGGAAGGGGTGTTGTTTGTGTGTGTGTGCCTGAATATCTCTCTCTGTTTTCTCTCCTCTTCATTCCAGCTCCATCTCTTTCTCACTCTCTGCAACTGAGTGTGTGTGTTTATGTGTTGGGATGCGTGTGCCTTGTGTGCTGGAATTTGGTTTCTTGAAAGATGGCCTCTCTTTTGCTGAGCCTCTCCCCACATCTTGGCCTGGGTTGCTTGGTCACTTGTCAGTCATTTCCCTGGTGGTTAGAGGTGGCGTTTGTGAAGTCCTGGGCAATGTGGTGAGGAGGCTATGTTGGACCAGCATGGGTTTCAGTCACCTTCCCATCCTAAGCAGCCTCTTTCTTAGGACCAAGGTGATCACACCCTTCAGCCATGGACAAAAGCCTCACCACAGTTCATCATCCACCTGCAGGAGGGCTGCCCACTGACCACAAAGAAAATGGTTCTCACTTCTCATTCCTTTGCCCTCATTGAGAAATCAGGCCACAGCTAGACACAAGGACAAAACATGACGTCAAGAACAGGATGTGGCAAGCAACTCTGTCACTCCAACTGTGGCCTTTCTGGCCAAGTCCAGCATTTGGCACTCCCCCAAACTGGATGCCCATGGAGGTGGCATTGTGCTGTATTTGGCCTGGAATCTGCCCTAAACTCCGTTCTCTATCTTTCTCTGTAGAGGCTTCTTGGTCTGGCTTAGTATCTTCAACAAACAACAGTCCTCAGTCCAGCAGGGGGGAACTTCGTGGGGAGGTGTTTCATGTCAGTTTCCACATCCTAAATGGTTTCTGGATGATTGGGCAGGTGCGATGATCATGGAGCTCTGGCCTTCCATCCCCGTGTGGGACATGGAAGCTCTCTCGGTCTCCATACCCCCAGGATGGCTGCCTGGCTGTCGTATGCCCTCTCCACAAGGCAGTGTTGCAATTCACCTGCCCTTCCTTTCATTCTTGAGGGCCATCTGGCTCCTCTGCTCCTGGTGAAAGTGTCTTCTAGCACTGAATCTTTTGGCTGCCATGGATGCCAGGGAGAGAGTTAAAGGGATTGGGTTCCACTGGGTGCAGGGTATGTTGATCCAGAGTACCTGCTGGGTGGCTGGGTCAGGTACTATGCCTTGAGGCCCATGGAATCTTTCTGAGCCCCAGCTAGGGTCTTCCTGCCTCTCTCCATTGTAATCCCATTCCCGCTTACCCAGGTGGGATCAAAAATGGTATCCTAGGTGGAGTCTGGAGACCCCATCAGACGCATTTAATCTCCTTTTCCACTGGGAAAGGGAGCCTGAGGACACGAGTCCAGTGGGGTTTACCCTAGCTTGGTCTCACACACATCTTTTTCCCAGACTTCCCCCAACCTGCTGCTTTCGTCATGGCTTTCTTTGCCATAACCTCCACCACAGCCATTTTTTAAACAGGCCACAGCCTGACTTCAGGAGCCTGGCCCAAGTCAAGTTGGCTATGCCAGTACAAATGCAGAAAGCATAAGCCACTCCTCGGGTCATAGTGACATTCACCATTGCCCTCGTGATGGGTTCCTGAGACGTCACAAAGGAGAAGCCCTCTGTGTCAGTGTGTCAAGAAGTGTGCTAAGGCCCCTCCTCACCAGGACATCCACAGGATAGTCTTCTGAGGCCAGGATTTGCCAAAGGTTGAAGAAACCTTCCAGGAGGAAGAAACCTCAGGCAGAGCAAGGGTCAAGGGAGCAGCACCGATGGTATACAGGTGAGTCTCCTCAATTGTCATAGTCTGGTCCACTCCAGAGCACCTCTGCCTGTGTGTCTGTGGGCTGCACTCTCACCCAAGGATCCTATTCGTGGACAACAGAACCCTGCAGCTTCAGAGGCTTCCTGGGGGTGAGTGATCTTCTGCCACTGCTGTGTGTTTGTGTGTGAGGAAGGGGTGTTGTTTGTGTGAGTGTGCCTGTATGTCTCTCTCTGGTTTCCCTCTCTCTTCTTTCCCACACCCTCTCTTTCTGACTCACTGTGTGTGTGTGTGTATGTGTGTGTTGTGACGTGTTTGTCCTGTGCACTGGAGGGTGGTTTCTTACATGACAGCCTCTCTTTTGCTGAGCCTCTCCCCATGTTTCTGCCTGTGTCCCATGGCCTGTCATCAGTAGTTTCCTCAGGGGTTCATGCTGGCATTTCTGAAGCCCTAGGCAACATGGGGAGGGAGCTTCATCGGACCAGACTGAGTTTCATTCATCTCCCAATTCTCAGCGGCCTCTTTCTTAGGACCACGATTATCACATGCCCTAGCGATGGACAAAAGCCTCTCCAAAGCTCACAGTCTACCTGCAGGAGGGTGGTCCTCCAACCTCAAAGAAGACTGTTCTCACTTCTCTGGCTTTTGCCCTCACTGAGAAATCTAGCCACAGCTCAACACAGGGTGAGAACAGAGCACCAGGAATGTTACATGGCAAGCATCTCTGTCACTTCAATGCTTGCATTTCTGGCCATGTCAACCTTTTGGCACTATCCCCCCATGGATGCCCATGGAGGTGGGATTGTGTGGTATTTGGCCTGGACTCTGTCCTATACTCTGTCCTCCCTCTTTGTCTGTAGAGGCATCTTGGTCTGGCACAGTGTCTTCAACACTCCCAAATCCAGCAGGTGTAAACATCGTGGGGATGCATTTCATTGCCATTTCACCCTCCAAATCTGTTTCTGGATGATTAGGCAGATGCAATGATCATGGAGCTCTGGGTTTCCATCATCATGTGGGACAGGGATGTTCTCTCAGTCTCCATGTGCCACTGGGTGGCTGAACGGCTGGCTTTTGCCCTCTTCTCAAGGTGGCATTGAAATTCAACTGCCCTTCCACTCTCACTCTTGAGGGCCGACCAGCTTCTCTGCTCCTGGGGAACACGCTTTCAAGTACTGAATATATTGTCTGACACTCTTTCTGTAGAATTTAAAAGCAAGTATTTCCAACAAAGTCCTGGCTTACAGATAAAAGCCGAAAGACTTGTTTTGAAACAAAGAGGAAGGATATCTTTGAAACTCCTTTATGGTGTGTCGGTTCAACTCAGAGCTGAACCTATGTTTTTATTCAGCAGTTGAGAAACACACTTCATGTATAATCTGGAAGGTGACATTTAAGACTGAATTGAGGCATATGATGAAAAGACAGACATCTCACAATACAAACTAAAAGAAAACTATTTGTGAAACTGCTTGGCAATGGGTACATTCACATTCCAGAGTTTAACTGATGCTTGTATTCACCAGCTTAGAAGAACTCTTCGTGTAGAATCTAAAACCAGATGTTTCCAACTAAATTCCAGCCTATGGGAAAAACCAGAATGACTGACTTTGATATCTAGAAGAAAGGTATATTGGAAACTGCTTTGCTGTGTGTCCGTTCAACTCAGAGTGTTGAACCTATGCTTTGTGTCAGCAGTTTAGAAACACACTTCGTGTGGAATCAAGAAAGGGATATTAAAGACTAAATGGAGGCCTATGCTGAAAAGAAAACTATCTCACAATAAAAACTAAAAGGAAGTTATTTGTGAAACTGCTTTGCAATGTTTGCATTCACTTTCCAGAATTTAACTGATGTTTGAATTCAGCAGCTTACAAACTCTCTTTCTGTTTTATCTAAAAACAGATATTTCCAAAGAAACACTCTTTGCATAGAATCTAAAATCAGATATTTCCAACGAAACCAAGGCCTATGGAAAAATCAGGAAGACTGGCTGTGAAACCCAGAAAAAAATTGATATCCTGGAAACTACTTTGCTATGTGTCCGGTTCTAGTCAGAGAATTGAAACTAGGTTTTCATTCACCAGGTAACAAAACATACTTAGTATAGAATCTAGAAAGGGACATTTCAGGCTGAATGGAGGCCTATGATGAAAATGATCTCACAAAAAAAAAAAAAGAAAACTATTCATGAAACTGATTTGAAATATGTGCATTCCCCTTCCAGTGTTTAACTGATGTTTTTATTCAGAGTTTAGAAACACTCATTGTCAAGAATCTAAAAACAGATACGTCCAACATGCCTGGCCTATTGGAAAAACAAGAAAGACTGGCTTTGAATCCCAGACAAAAGGTATCTTTGAAACTGCTTGCTGTGTGTCCATTCACAGCAGAGAGTTGAACCTGTGATTTAATTCAATAGTTTAGAAACACACTTCATGTAGCATTTAGAAAGGGTATTTTGGACTCAATGGAGGCCTATGGTGAAAAGACAAATATCTTACAATAAAAACTAAAAGGAAGTTATTTGTGAAGCAGCTTTGCAATGTATGCATTCACCTTCCAGCTTTTAACTGATGTTTGTATTTAGCAGCGTAGAAACATTCTTTGTGTAGATTCTAAAAACAGATAATTCCAACAAAACCCCAGCCTATGGTTAAAACCAGAAGACTGTCCTTGAAACCCAGAGGAAAGATATCTTTGAAACTGCTTTGCTTTGAGTCCGTTCAACTCAGAGAGTTGATCCTATGTTTTGAATCACCAGTTTACAAAGCACACTTCGTGTAGAATCTAGAAAAGGAAATTTCAGACTGAATGGAGACCTATGGTGAAAAGAAAAATATCTCACAATAAAACTAAAAGGAAGCTATTTGTGAAACTGCTTTGCAATGTGTGCATTCACCTTCCAGAGTTTAACTGATGTTTGTATTCAGCAGCTTACAAACTCTATTTCTGTTGTATATATAAACAAATATTTCCAAAGAAACATGGCCTATGGGAAGAACCAGAAAGACTGGCTATGAAATCCAGAGGAAAGATATTTTTGAAACTTCTGTGCCGTGAGTCCATTCAAGTCAGAGAGTTGAACCTTTATTTGATTCAGCAGTTTAGAAACACACTTAGTGTAGAACATAAAAAGGGACATTTCAGCCTGAATGAAAGCCTATGGTTAAAAGACAAATATCTCACAATAAAAACTAAAAGGAAGCTCTTTGTGAAACTGCTTTGCAATGCATGCATTCATCTCCCAGAGTTTAATTGATGTTTGTATTCAACAGCTTTGAAACACTCTTTGTGTATAATCTAAAAACACATATTTCCAACGATTTCCCAGCCTACCAGCAAATCTGGAAAGACTGATTTTGAAACCCAAGGATTAGAAAGGCAATAGAAGTGAGAACGATCTTCTTTGACGTCAGTGGGCAGCCATCCTGCAGGTGGGCAGTGAGCTGTGGTGAGGCTTTTGTCCATGCCTGGGGTGTGTGATCATCTTGGTCCTATGAAGGACGCCACTCAGAATGGGGAGATGACTGAAACCCATTCTGGTCTGACCCAGCTCCCTCTCCACATTGCCCAGGCCTTCACAAAAGCCAGCTGGATATGCCCAGGAAATGACTGATGACCAGCCACATGACCCAGGCAGAGACGCGGGGTGAGGCTCAGCAAAAGAGGGGCCATTGTGCAGAAAATCACCCTCTGATGCACAGGGCAGACCAGTCCCAACACACACACACACACATGCACACAGGCACCACAGGCACAGAAACACACAGAGAGTGAGAAAGAGAGGGATTGGGTAAGAAGAGAGAGAGAAATCAGAGAGGAACACACAGGTGCACACACACAAATAACACCCCTTCCACACACAGACACACAGCGGTAGCAGTGTATCACTCACTCCCAGGCAAACCCTGAAGCTGCTGTGTTCTGCTGTCCACCATTAGGACACTTGGGTCAGAGAATAGCCCACGGGCAAACAGGCAGAGGTGTCCTGGAAATGACCAGGGCATAAAACTTGGGGAGATACACCTGTACACCATAGGGGCAGGCCTGAGATTAGGAGTCTGGGCTGTTCCCCTGGAACTCCCTCCCCATGAAATTTCTTTCTCCTGGCCCACCATAGGCGAATCCTGGCCTCCGAGACTATCCTGTCTGGATTCTATCCTGTGTACATCCTGGCTAGGAGGGGCCTGAGCCCATTCCTGAAACACTGCCACAGGGGCTACTCCTCTTTGAAGACTCAGGAACCCATGACTGGGGAAATGACGAACATCATTATGACCCAAGGAGCGACTCATGCTTAGTGCATGTGCGTTGGTGAGGCAGACTTGACTTGCACCTAGCTCCAGGAAGTCAGACTGTGGCCTTCTTAAGAAATGGCTGTGGTGGAGGTGGCACACAGAGAATGCTTTGGCCAAAGTGGAGGGTTGGGGAAGTGTGGAAAAGGGGAGTATGTGAGACCAAGCCAGGGTCAAACCCATAGGACTCATGTCCTCAGGGCCTCCACAAGCGAATGGTCTTCTGCTTCAGCTTCCAATGGAAGAAGAGATTCAGAGCACCCGGTGGGCTCTTCAGACTCCTCCTCGGATGCTATTTTGGATCCCACCTGAGAAAGTGGGAATGGGATTACCATGGAGAGAGGCAGGAAGGACCTCACTAGGACTGAGAAAGATCCCATAGGCACCAAGGCATAGTTACCTCAACATGCCACCCAGCCGGTACACTTGATGCAACCTTCCCAGCACCCAGCAAAACCCAAACCCTTTGGCTAGCTCTCTGACATCCATAGCAGCCAAAAGATTCAGTGCATGAAGTCACTTTACCCAGGAGTAGAGGAGCCAGATGGCCCTCAAAAATGAGAGAGGGGCTGGGTGTGGTGGCTCATGCCTGTAATCCCAGCACTTTGGGAGGCTGAGGTGGGTGGATCACGAGGTCAAGAGATCAAGACCATCCTGGTCAACATGGTGAAACCCCATCTCTACTAAAAATACAAAAAAAAAGTGAGAGACAAACGGCTGGTGAATTGGAATACCTCCTTGTGGAGAGGGCAAAGGCCAGCCAGGCGACCATCTAGTGGGACATGGAGAGTGAGAGAACATCCATATCCCACAAGGGAATGGAAGCCTAGAGCTCCATGATGATCTCACCTGCCCAATCATCCAGAAACGGGTTTGAAGTGGGAAACAGACATGAAACCCATCCCCACCACGTTTCCCCCTGCTGGACTGTGGAGTATTCTTTGTTGAAGACACTGAGCCAGACTAAGAAGCCTCTAGGATTCTCAGAAATGGTGCAGACACACGAAGGGTGGGGGAACATAGCCTGGGACAGAGTCCAGGCCAAATACAGCACAATGCCACCTCCACGGGCATTCAGGGGTGAGGTGAGTGCCAAATGGTTGACTTGGCAAGAATGGCCAGGGTTGGAGTGACAGAAATGCTTGCCACATCCCATACTTGGTGCCCTGTACCGGCCCTTTGTCTAGGTGTGGCTAGATTTCTCAATGAGGGCAAATGTGAGATAAGTGAGCACCATCTCCTTTGAGGTCGGGGGACATTCCTACTGCAGGTGGACAGTAAGCTGTGATAAGGCTTTTGTCCATGGCTGGGGGTGTGATTGCCTTGGTCCTAAGGAAAAGGCCGCTTAGAATGCGAGGTGACTGAAACTCATGCTGGTCCATCAAAGCTCCCTACTCAGGTTGCTCAGTCCTTTACAAACGACAGCTGGAACCTCTGGGGAAACGTCTGACCACCAGCCATGCATCCCAGGCAGAGATGCAGAGAAAGACTCAGCAAAGAGAGGACATCGTGCAAGAAACTGCCCTTCAGTGCACAGGTCACACACATCCCAACACACACACATGCACACATGCACAAAGGCACGCACAGAGGCAGAAAGTGAGAAAGAGAGGGAGCTGGTTAGAAGAGAGAGAGAAACCAGAGAAAGACATACAAGCGCACGAAAAATTAAAACACTCCTTCTACACACAGACACACAGCAGCAGTGTCAGAGTATCACTCACACCCTGGTAGCCCCAGAAGCTTCAGTGTTCCATTGTCCACCACTAGCACACTCAGATTAGAGAGCATACCATGGGCACACAGGCAGAGGTGTCCTGGGATGACCAGGGAACGATATTTGTGGAGACTCTCCTGGACACAGTTGGTGCAGGTCTGCCACTGCGATTCCGTGCAGCTCCCCCAGTGCTCCCTCTGCCTAAGCTTTCTTTCTCCTGGCCCACCTTAGGTGAATCCTGGCTTCCAGAAACTATCATATGGACGTCTTAGTGAGGATGTTCCTGAGACCTGTTCCTGACATAGTGCCACAGGGGCTTCTCCTTCATGACGCCTCAGGAACCCATCACTGGGGCAAGCTGAACATCACTATGACCCAAGGAGCAGCTCATGCTTCATGCATGCACAATAGTGAGACAGACATGAATCCCACTTTGTTCTGAAAAGTCATGCTGTAGCTCATTTAAGACATGGCTGCTGCAGATTTTATTATGGAGAGAGGAGGGAAGGGCCTCGCTGGGGCTCAGAAAGATCCTATGGGCCCCAAGGTATGATGTGCCCACCCCACCACCCTGCAGGTACCCCTGATGCAACCTAACCCTGCACCTAGCGAAACCCAATCCCTTTGGCTAGCTCCCTGGCATTGATGGCAGTCAAAAGGTTCAGTGCTTGAAGGCACTTTCCCCAGGAGCAGAGGAGCTGGATGACCCTCAAGAATCAGAGAGGAAGGGCAGGTGAATTGCAACACTGCCTTGTGAAGAGGGCAAAGGCCAGCCAGAGAGCCATCCAGTGGCACATGCAGACTGAGAACATCCCTGACCCACATGGGGATGGAAGCCCAGAGCTCCATGATCATCGCACCTGCCTAATCATCCAGAAACAGGTTTGGAGGGGAAAACACACATCAAAAGCATCACCATGACGTTTCTCCCTGCTGTACTGGGGAGTGTTCTTTGTGGAAGACACTAAGCCAGACCAAGAAGCCTCTACAGAGAAACTAGGAGGACAGAGCCTAGGCCAGAGTCCAGGCTAAATACAGCACAATGCCACCTTTAGGGGCATCTGGTGGGTGGGACTGCCAAACGGTTGAATTGGCCAGAAATGACAGTGTTGGAGTGATACAGATGCTTGCCACATCCCATTCTTGGCACCCTGCTCCAGTCTGTGTCAGGCTGTGGCTAGATCTCTCAGTGAGTGCAAAGGCAAGAGAAGTGAGAACCATCTTATTTGAGGTCGGTGGGCATCCTTCCTGCAGGTGGAATGTGAGCTGTTGAGGCTTCTGTCCATGGCTGGAGGGTGTAATCATCTTGGTCCCAATAAAGAGGACACTCAGGATAGGGAAGTGACCTTAACTCATTCTGGTCTGATGCAGCTCCCTCACCATGTTGCTCAGGCTTTAACAAACGCCAGCTGGAACCACCAGGGAAATGGCTGAAGACAGGCCATGTGACCCAGGCAGAGACACTGGGAGAGGCTCAGCAAAAGGGAAGCCATTGTGCAGGTAACGGCCCCCCATTGCACAAAGCACACACATCCCAATGCGTGTGCACACACACACATGCACACACACACACACAGACACAGAGAGTGAGAAAGAGAATGACTGGGAAAGGAGAGACAAACAAGAGAGAGACATACAGGCATACACACACGAACTACACCCCTTTCACACATACAGACACATGGCAGTGGCAGAGTGTCACTCACCCCCAGGCAGATCCTGAAGCTGCAGGGTTCTGTTGTCCAACACTAAAATCCTTGGGTGAGAGAGCAGCCCATGGGCACAGAGGCAAGTGTGTCCTGGAGATGACCAGGGCATGACATTTGGGGAGACTCACCAGTACAACATCAGTGCAGGCCTGAGAATGGGATTCCTTGCTGATCCCCCAGTGCACCCTCTGCCTGAGGTTTCTGCCTCCTGGCCCACCTTCTGGGAATCCTTACCTCCGGAGGCTATCCTTTGCAGAGACTATCCTGTGGAAGTCCTGGCAAGAAGGGGCCTATGCTCCATTCCTTAAACACTGCCACAGTGGGCTCCTCCTCTGTGATGTCTTAGGAACCTATCACCGGGCAATGGTGAAGGTCACTATGTCCTGAGGAGTGGCTCGTGATTTGCACATGTGCACTGGTGAGGTGGACTCTACTTGTGCCTGGCTCCTGGAAGTCAGGCTGCAGCCCCTTTTAGAAATGGCTGTGGAAGAGGTGGTGGCAGAGAAAACTGCAGCAAAAGCAGCAGATTGGGGGAGGCCTGAGAAAGGGGCATGTGTGAGACCACCCAGGGTCAAACCCAAAGGACTCCTATCCTCAGGGCCTCCATGAGTGAGCATTATTCTGATTCAGCTCCAGGTAGAAGAGGAGACCCAGGGAGCCCGATGGGCTCTCAGTACAGATCCCACCTGTGTAAGCAGGAATGGCATTACAATGGAGAGAGGCAGGAAGGACCTCGTTGGGGCACAGAAAGATCTCATGGGCCCCAAGATGTGGTGCCCCACCTCACCACCCGGCAGGTACCCCTGATGAAACCTCACCTGCACCCAGAAAAACCCAATCCCATTTGATCACTCCATGGCATCCATGGAAGCCAAAATATTCAGTGCTTGAAGGCACTTTCTCCAGGAGTAGAGGAGCTGGATGGCAATCAATAATGAGAGAGGAAGGGCAGAGGAATTGTAACACTGCCTTGTAGAGAGGGCAAAGGCCAGCCAGGCAGTCATCCAGTGGCACATGGAGACCGAGACAGCATCCCTGTCCCACAAGGTGATGGAAGCATAGAGTTCCAAGACCATCACACCTGCCCAATCATCCAGAAACTAGTTTGGAGGGGGAAATGGACATGAAAACCATCCCCACGGAGTTGCTTCCCCCTACTGAACTGTGGAGTGATCTTTGCTGAAGACACTGAGCCAGATCAAAACACCTCTACAGAGAAAGAGGGAGGACAGAGCCTGGGTCAGAGTCCAGGCCAAATACAGCACAATGCCACCTCCAAGGGGATCCGGGGTTGGGGGGAGTGCCTAAAGGATGATTTGGCCAGAAAGGCCAGAGTTGGAGTGCCAGAGATGCTTGGCACATCCAGTTCTTGGCTCCCTGTTCTGACCCTGTGTCGAGCTGTGGATAGATTTCTCAGTGAGGGCAAGGGCCAGAGAAGAACCATTTTCTTTGAGGTTGGTGGGCAGCCTTCCTGCAGGTGGACAGTGAGCTATGGTGAGGCTTTTGTCCATGGCTGGGGATATGATCATCTTGGTCCTAAAAAGAGGCCACTCAGGATGGGGAGTTGACTGAAACCATTGCTGGTCCGACACAGCTCCTTCTCCACATTGCCCAGCCATTCACAAACACTGGTTAGTACAGCCAGGGAAAGGACTGATGACCAGCCACTTAACCCAGGCACAGTTGCAGAGCGAGGTACAGTAAAAGGCCATCATGCAAGAAACCACCCTCCGGTGTACAGAGCACATGTTTCCAAATAAACACACATAGACACACACACACACACACACACACACACACACACACAGATGCAATGAGTAAGAAAGAGAGGGAGATCGAAGGAAATGAGAGAGAAAGCAGAGAGAGACATACAGGTGAACACACAAAAACAACACCCCTTCTACACACATAGACACAGAGCATTGACAGTGTATCACTCACCCCCAGGCACCCCCTGAAGCTTCAGGGTTTCGGTGTCCACCACTAGGACACTCAAGTGAGAGAACAGCCCATGGGCATACAGGGAGAGGTGTCCTGGAGATGACCAGGGCACTATATTTTGGGAGACACACTTGTACACCCTCAGTGCAGGCCTGAGACTGGGATTCCCTGCTGCTCTCCTGGTGCTTCCTCTGCCTGAGGCTTCTTCCTCCTAGCTTACCTTCTGCAAATCCTGGCCTCCAGAGACTATCCTGTGGACATCCTGGTGAGGAGATGTCTGAGCCCCAATCCTGAAACACTGCCACAGTGGGCTCATTCTTTTGACGTCTAAGGATCCCATCACCAGTGCAACTGTGAACATCAGTATAACCCGAGGAGACCCTCATGCTTCTCGTATGTGCACTGGTGAGGCAGATTCAATTCCTACCTGGGCCCAGGAAGTCAGACTGTGGCCCATTTAAGAAACAGCTGTGGCGGAGGTGACAGCAGATAAAGCAGCAGCGAAAGAAGCGGGTTTGGGGAGGACTGGGAAAGGGGCATGTATGAGACAAAGCCAGGGTCAAACCTACAGGACTCCTGTCCTCAGGGCTCTCTGGACTCCTCCTCGCATCCCATTTTGGATCCCACCTCGGTAAGCGGGAATGGGGTTACAGTGGAGAGAAGCAGAAAAGACCTCACTGAGGCTCTGAAAGATCCCGTGGATGTAGGTGCTGTGTCCCCACCCTGACACCCAGAAGGTACCCCTTAGTCAACCTCTCTTGCACTCAGTGAAACCCAATCCCTTTGTCTCTCTCCCTGGGATCCATAGCAGTGAAAAGTTTCAGTGCTTGAAGGCACTTTCCCCAGTAGCAGAGGAGCTGGATGAACCGCAAGTATGAGAGAGGAAGGGCAGGTGAATTGCAACATTAAATTGTGGAAAAGGCAAAGGCCAGCCAGGCAGCCATCCAGTGGCACATGGAGACTGAGAGAGTGTCCCTATACCACACAGGGATTGAAGCCCAGAGCTCCATGATCATGGCATCTGTCCAATCATCCACATACAGGTTTGGATGGGGAAACTGACATGAAAAGCAACCCCATGTAGTTTCCAAATGCTGGACTGGGAAGTTTTCTTGGTTGAAGACACTGAGCCAAACCAAGCAGACTCTACAGAGAAAGAGGAAGGACAAGCCTAGGTCTGAGTCCAGGTCAAATACAGCACAGTGCCACCTGTACAGGAATCCGGGTTGGGGGAGTGCCAAACGGTAGACCTGGCCAGAAAGACCAGCATTGGAGTGACAGAGATGCTTGCCACACCCCATTCTTGGTGCCCTGTTCTGTCCATGTGTAGAGCAGTGGCTAGATTTCTCAGTGAGGGCAAAGGTAAGAGAGGTGAGAACCATCTTCTTTGAGGTCAGTGGGCAGCTTTCCAGCAGGTGGACAGTGAGTTGTGGTAAGGCTTTTGTCCATGACTGGGTTGTGTGATCATCATGGTACTAAAAAAGGGGCTGCTTAGGATAGGGAGGTTACTGAAACTCATCTTGATCCAATGAAGCTTCCCCCTGACGTTGCCCAGGCCTTAACAAACACCAGTTAGAACTGCCGAGGAAATGACTGATGACCTGCCACGTGACCCAGGCAGAGATGGGAGGAAAGACTCAGCAAAAGAAAGGTTGTTGTGCAAGAATCTGCTCTCTGGCACACAGGACACACCCATCCAAACACATACACACACACACAGCGCAGAGAGTGAGAAAGAGAAAGAGTGACACACACACACACAAACAACCCCCCTTCCACAAACACAGACACAAAGCACTGGCACAGTATCACCCACCCCCAGGCAGCCCCTGAAACTGCAGTGTTCTGTTGTCAACCATTGGGACACTCGGGTGAGAGCACAGCCCACTGGCACACAGGCAGAGGTGTCCTGGAGATGACCAGGGTATGACATGTGGGGAGACACACCTGTACACCATTGGTGGAGACCAGAGACTGTGATTCCACACTGCTCCCTCAGTGCTCCTTTCATCTCAGGTTTCTTCCTCCCGGCCCACCTTTGGTGAATCCTGGCCTCTGGAAACTATACGATCGAGAGACTAACCTGTGGATGACCTGGTGAGGAGGGGCCCCAGCCCCATTCCTGACACACTACCACAGGGGGCTTTTCCTCAGGAACCCATCACAGGAGCAATTGTGAACGTCACTATGATCAGAGGATTCACTCATGCTTCATGCATGTGAACTGGTGAGGCAGACTCAATTCATGCCTGTCTCTGGGAAGACAGGCTGCAGCCCACTTAAGAAATGGCTGTGGAGAAGGTGGTGGTGGAGAAAGTGGCAATGAAAGTGTCGGGTTTGAGGAGTCCTGGGAAATAAGCGTGCACCAGACCAAGCCAGGGTCCAACCCACAGGACTCGAGTCCTCAGGGCCTCCAGGAGAGAGCAGTCTTCTGCTTCGACTCCGGGTGGAAGACGAGATTCAGGGCGTCCATTGGGCTGTCTGGACACCACCTAGAATACCATTTTAGATCCTTCCTGGTAAGCAAGTATGGGATTACAATAGAGGGAGGTGGGAAGCAACTCGCTAAGGCTCAGAAAGATCCCATGGGCCCCAAACCGTGGTGTCCCCACCCCGCCACCCAGCAGGTACCCCTGATGCAATCTTCCCTGCACCTAACAAAACCCAAACCCTTTGGCTCGCTCCCTGGCATCTGTGGCAGCGAAAAGTTCAGTTCTTGAAGGCACTTTCCCCATTAGCAGAGGAGCCAGATGGTCCTCAAGAATGAGAGATGAAAGGCAGGTGAAATGCAACACCACCTTGTGTAGAGGGCAAAAACAGCCAGGCAGCCATCCAGTGGTACATGGAGATCGAGAGTTTCTCTGTCCCACAAGGTGATGAAATCCCAGAGATCCACGATCATCACACCTGCCCAATCATCTAGAAAGAGGTTAGGAGGATGGAGCCTAGGGCAGATCCCAGCCAAATGCAGCACAATGCCACCTCCAAGGGCATCTGGGTAGGGGAGAGTGCCAACCAGTTGACTTGGCCAGAAAGGCCAGCATTGGAGGGACAGAGATGCTTACCACATCCCGTTCTTGGTGCCCTGTTCTGGCCCTGTGTCTAGCTGTGGCTAGATGTCTCAATAAGGCAAAGGTGAGAGATGTGAGAACCATCTTTGAGGTTGGTGGGCAACCCTCCTGCTGGTGGACAATGAGCTGTGGTGAAGATTTTGTCCACAGCTGTGGGGTGTGATCGTCTTAGTCCCATGAAAGAGGTCACTCAGGATGGAGAGGTGACTGAAAACCATGCTGGTCCGACGCAGCTTCCTCCCCACATTGACGCAGCCTTGACAAAAGCCAGCTGGAACCACCAGGGAAAAGACTGACTATGGGCCATATGACCCAGGCAAAGACATGGGGAGAAGCTCAGGAAATGAGAGGCCATTGTTCAAGAGACTGTTCTCCAGCAAAGAGGGCACATGCGGCCCAACACTCACACACACACACACACATGCACACACACAGATGCAGCAAGTCAGAAAGAGAGGGATCAGGAAAGAAGAGACAGAGAAACCAGAGAGAGACATACAGGTGGCACACACACAAACAACACCCCTTCCACACACACAGACACACAGCAGTGGCAGAGTATCACTCACCCCCAGGCAGCCTCTGAATCTGCAGGGTTCTGTTGTTTACCACTAAGACACTCGGGAGAGAGAACAGCCCACTGACACATAGGCAGAGGTGTCCTGGATATGACCAGGGCATGACACTTAGGGAAGCTAACCTGTACAACGTTGGAGCAGGCCAGATAATGGTATTCCTTGCTGCTCCTCTGGCACTCCCTCCACCTCAGGTTTCTTCCTCCTGGCCCACCTTCCTCAAATTCTCACTTCTGGAGACTATCCTGTCTGGAGACTATCCTGTGGATGTCCTGGTGAGGATGGGCCTGAGCCCTGTTCCTGACACACCGACACAGAGTTTTCTCCCTTTGTGACATATCAGGATCCAATCACCGGGGAAAAGGTGAATGTCACTATGATCCTAAAAGCCACTCGTGCTTCATGCTTGCACACTTGTATGGTGGACTCGACTCCCTCCTGGCTCCAAAAAGTCAGGCTGTGGCTCGTTTAAGAAATGGGTGTGGTGGAGGTGATTGAAGGGAAAGTGACAGAAAAAGCAGTAGGTTTGGGGATGCCTGGAAAAAGGGAGTGCTCGAATCTAAGCCAGGGTCAAACCCATAGGACTCGTGTCTTCAGGGCCTCAAAGAGCACGTGGCCTTTGGCTTTGACTCCTAGTGGAAGAGGAGATTCAAGGTGCCCAATGGGATCTCCAGAATCCTCCTTGTATCACATTTTGAATTCCACCTGTGTAAACAGGAATGGGATTACAATGGAGAGAGGTGGGAAGTTCCTTGCTGGGGCTCAGAAAGATTCCATGGGCCCCAAGTCGTGGTGGTGTCCCCACACCACCACTTGGCAGGTTCCCCTGATGCAACTTCCCCTGACCCCAACAAAACCCAATCCTTTTGGTTCACTCCCTGGCACCCGTGGCAGCCAAAAATTCAGTGCTTCGAGGCACTTTCTCCAGGAGCAGGGAAGTCAGATGGCTCTTAAGAATGTGCGAAGGACAGGTGAATTGCAACACCACCTTTTGGAGAGGGCAAAGACCAGCCAGGAAGCCATCCCATGGCACATGGAGACCAAGAGAGCATCCCTGTGCCACACAGGGATGGAAGCCCAGAGTTCCATGATCATCGCACAAGACTAATCATCCAGAAAGATGATTGGAGGGGGAAACTGACATGAAATCCATCCCCAGGAAGTTTTCCCCTGCTGGGCTGGGGAGCGTTCTTTGTTGTAGACACTGATCCAGACCAAGAAACCTCTACAGAGAAAGACGGAGGATGGAGTCTAGGACAGATTCCAGGCCAAATAAAGCTCAATGACACCTCCATGGTCATCTGGGTTGGGGGAGTGACAAACAGTTGACTTGTCCAGAAGGGCCAGCGTTGGAGTGAGAGATGCTTGGTACATCCCGTTCTTGGTGCAATGTGCCTATCTTGTGTTGATGTGTGGCTAGATTTCTCAACCAGTGCAAAGTCGGGAAATGAGAACCATCATCTTTGAGGTCAGTGGGCAGCCCTCCTGCAGGTGGACGGTGATCTGTGGGGAGATATTTTCTATGGCTGGGGGGAGAAGAACAGGGAGAAGGAAAGAATTGAGAGAGAAACCAGTGAGAGACATACAGGGGCACACACACAAACAACACCCCTTCCACACAGACAGCCACACAACAGTGTCAGAGTATCACTCATCCTCAGGCAGCCCCTGAAGCTGCACGCTTCTGTTGTCCACCACTAGGACCCTTGGGTGAGAGAGCAGCCCATGGCCACATAGGCAGAAGGTCAAGGAGGTGACCAGGGCAAGACTTTTGGGGAGAATCACCTGTACACCATCAGTGCAGGCCTGAGAATGGGATTCGGAGCTGCTACCCTGGTGCTCCCTCCATCTAAAGTTTCATCCTCCTTGCCCATCGGTCACAAATCCTGGCCTCTGGCAACAATCCTGTGGATGTCCTGGTGAGGAGGGGCCTGAGAAACATTCCTGACACACTGCCACAGGGGGCTCCTCCTTTGTGATGTCTCAAGATCCCATCACCGGGGCAATGGTTAACATCACTATGACCTGAGGGAGGATCCACTCGGGCTTTTCACAAGCTTGTTAGCAAAGTGGATGTGACTACTGCCTAGCTTTGGGAAAGTCAGGCTGCGACCCATTAAAGTAATGGGTGTGGCAGAGGTGGTGTCAGAAAAAGTGGTGGCAAAAGCCTTGGGTTTGGGGAGGCCTGGAAAAGGGGCATGCTTGAGACCAAGCCCGGAACAAACCAGTAGAACTCATGTCCTTACAGACTCCATGAGCAAGCGGTCTTAAACTTTGTCTCTCAATGAAAGAGGAGACTCAGGGCTCCCTGTGTGCTCTCCAGACTCCTCCCTGGATCCCATTTTGGATCCCACCTGGGTAAACGGGAATGGGATTACAATGCAGAGAAGTGGGAAGGAGCTCTCTGCAGCTCTCGGAAACATCCAATGGTCCCCAAGGCATGGGGTCCCCAATCCACCACCCAGCAGGTACCCCTAATGCAAACTCCCCTGTACCCATTGAAACCCAATCCCATTGGCTCTCTCCCAAGCATCTGTGGCAAGCAAAATCTCAGTGCATGATGGCACTTTCCCCGGGATCAGAAGAACCTGGTGGCCCTGAAGAATGAGAGAGGAAGGGCAGGTGAATTTCAACACTGCTTTCTGGAGAAGGCAAAGGCCAACAGGTAGCCATCAAGTGGGACATGGAGACCAAGAGAGCATCCCTGTCCCACACAGGGATGAAAGCACAGAGCTCCACCACCCTGGCACCTGTCCAATCATCCAGAAACAAGTTTGGAGGGGAAAACAGACATGAAACGCATCCCCACCAAGTTTCCACCTGCTGGACTGGGGAGTGTTCTTTGTTGAAGATACTGAGCCAGACCAAGAAACCTCCAGGCTTCTGAGAAAAGGGGCAGACAGTGAAAGAGGAAGGACAGAGCCTAGGCCAGAGTCCAGGCCAAATACAGCACAATGCCACCTCCATGGGCATCCAGGAGTGGGAGTGCCAAATGGTTGCTTTGTCCAGAGAAGCCAGCGCTGGTTTGATAGTGATGCTTGCCACATCCCATACTTGGCATCCTGTTCTGGCCCTGTGTCGAGCTGTGGCTAGATTTTCTATGAAGGCAAAGGCGAGAGAAGTGAGAACCATCTTCTTGGAGGTCAGTGGGCTGCCCTCCTGCAGGTGGACAGTGATCTGTGGTTAGGCATTTGTCCATGGCTAGGGGTTGTAATTTCTTGGTCCTAAGAAAGGAGCTACTCAGAATGGGGAGGTAACTGAAACCCTGCTGATCTGATGCAGCTCCCTCCCCACATTGCCCAGGCCTTCAAAACAACAGCAGGAACTGCTGGGAAAATACTAAAGACCAGCCACGTGACCCAGGCAGAGACATAGGGAGAGGTTCATCAAAAGAGACACTGTTGTGCAAACAACCGCCCTCTGTCACACAGGGAATGTGCATCACAACACACACACACACATGCACAAATGCAAACAGGCACACACAGATGCCGAGAGTGAGAAAGAGAGGGAGGAGGAAGGAAGAGAGAGAAAAAACAGAGAGAGATATACTGGCACACACACACAAACAACACCCTTTGCACAGACATAGACACACAGCAGTGGCAGAGTATCACTCACCCCCAGGCAGGCCCTGAAGTTGCAGGGTTCTGTTGTCCAACACTAGGACCCTCAGGTGAGAAAACACCCCATGGGTACACTGGCAGAGGTGTCCTGGAGATGACCAGGGCACGACATTTAGGGAGACTCACCTATACACCATTGGTGCATGCCTGATAATTGGATTCCCCGCTGCTCCCCTGGTGCTCCCTCTGCCTGAGGTTTCTTCTTCCTGGCCCACCTTCAGCGAATCCTGGCCTCTGGAGGCTATCCTGTGGATGTCCTGACAAGGAGGTGCCTGAGCCCCATTCCTGACACACTTCCAAAGGAGGCTCCTCCTTTGTTATGTCTCAGGAACCCATCACCGGGGCAATGGTGAATGTCACTATGACTAGAGTAGGAGTTTGTGCTTTGCTCATGCCCACTGGGAGGCAGACTCGACTCCTGCCTGGCTCTGAAAAGTCAGGCTGAGAACTGTTTAAGAAGTGGCTGCAGTGGAGATGGCAGCAGAGAAAACTGTAGGTTTGATGAGGCCTGGGACAGGGGCATGTGCAAGACCAAGCCAGGGTCAAACACATAGGACTTGTGTCCTCAGGGCCTCCATGAGCAAGCGGTCTTCAGCTTCAGCTCCTGGCAGAAGAAAAGATTCAGGTCACCTGATGGGCTCTCTGGACTTCTCCTCTGATCCCTTTTAGATAACACCTGGGTAAGAAGGAAAGGGATTACAATGGAAAGAGGTGGGAAGGACCTCGCTGGGGCTCAGAAAAATCCCATCGGCCCCAAGTCGTGGTGTCCTCACACTGCCACCAGACGGGTACCCCTGATGCAACCGCCCCTGCACCCAGCAACACCCAATCCTTTTGGCTCACACCCTGGAATCCATGGCAGCCAAAAGATTCAGTGTTGGAAGGCACTTTCCCCAGGAGCAGAGACGCCAATGGCCCTCAAGAATGAGAGAGGAAGGGCAGGCGAATTGCAACACTACCTTGTGAAGACGGCAAAGGCCAGCAAGGCAGCCATCCAGTGGCACATGGAGACTGAGAGAGTGTCCCTGTCCCACACGAGGATGGAATCCCAGAGGTCCACTATCATCGCACCTGCCCAATCATCCAGAAGCAGGTTTGGAAGGGAAAATGGATGGGAAAAGCATTCCCAAGAATTTTCTGCCTGCTAGACTGGGGAATGTTCTTTATTGAAGATACTGAGCCAGACCAAGAAGCCTCTACAGAGAAAGAGTGGGGACAGAGCCTAGGCCAGAGTCCAGGCCAAATACAGCACAGTGCCACATCCACGGCCATCTGGGTTGGGGGAGTGCCAAATGGTTGACTTGGCCAGAAAGGCCAGCATTGCAGTGACAGAGATACTTGCCATATCCCGTTCTTGTAAACCTGTTCCAGCCCTGTGTCAATCTATAGCTAGATTTATCAGTGAGGGCAAAGACCAGAGAGGTGAGAACCATCTTCTTTGAGGTTGGTGGGCAGCCCTCCTGCAGGTGGACAGTGATCTGTGGTTAGGTTTTTGTCCATGGCTGTGGGTGTGATCTACTTTGTCCTAAGGAAGAGGCCACTCAGGATGGAATGGTGACTGAAACACACACTGGTCCACAACAGCTCCCTCCCCACTTTTCCCAGGCCTTCACAAGTGCCAGCTGGAACCGCTGGGGAAAAGACTGATGACAGGCCATGCGACCCAGGCAGAGATGCTGGGAAAGGCTCAGCAAAAGAGAGGCTGTCGTGCAAGAAACTGCCCTCCAGCACACAGGGCACACTGGTCCCAACAGACACACACACACACACACACATACACACACGCACATGCACACACACAGATGCAGGGATTCAGAAAGAGAAGGAGTAAGAAACAAAAGAGAGAGAAGCCAGAGAGAGACATACAGGCACAGACACATACAAATAGCACCCCTTCTACATACACAGACATGTAAGAGTGGCACAGTGTCACTCACCCCCAGGCAGTCCCTGAAGCTGCAGTGTTCTATTGTCCACCACTAGGATGCTTGGGTGAGAGAGCTGCCTACGGCAACACAGGCAGAGGTGTCCTGGAGATGACCAAGGCAAGAAAACTGGGGATCCCACCTGGGTAAACGAGAATAGGATTACAATTGAGAGAGGCAGGATGTCCCTCGCTGGGGGTCAGAAATATCTCATGGGACCCAAGGTGTGGTGACCCGCCCCACCACCCAGAAGGTATTTCTGAAGCAACCTCCCCTACACCCAGGGATACCCAATCCCTGTGGTTCACTCCCTGGCATCCATGGGAGCCAAAAGATTCAGTGCTTGAAGGCACTTTCTCCGAGAGAAAAGGAGCTGGATGGTCCTCAAGAATGAAAGGAAGGGCAAGTGAATTGCAACACTGCCTTGTAGAAAGGGAAAAAGCCAGCCAGGCAGCCATCCAGTGTCACATGGAGACCGAGAGAGCCTCCCTGTCCCACTCAGGGATGGAAGACGAGAGCTCCATGATAGTCGCACCTGCCCAATCATACAGAAACAGGTTTGGAGATGAAAACTGAAATAAAACACATCCCTATGAAGTTTCCCCCTGCTGGACTGCAGGGTGTTCTTTGTTGAAGTCACTGAGCCAGACAAGAAAGCCTCTGCAAAGAAAGATGGAGGACGGAGAATAGGGCAGATTCCAGGCCAAATACAGCACAACACCACCTCCACGGCATCTGGGTTTGGGGAGTGCCAAACGGTTGACTTGGCCAGAAAGGCAAGTGTTGGAGTGAGAGCTTTGTCACATCCCATTCTTGGCACCGTATTCCAGCCCCATGTCGAGCTGTGGCTAGATTTCTCAATGAGGGCAAAGGCGAGAGAAGTAACGACCATCTTCTTGAGGTCAGTGGGCAGCACTCCTGCAGGTGAACGGTGAGCTGTATTGGAACTGATGTCCATGGCTGGGGGGTGTGATCATCTTGGTCCTAAGAAAGAGACTGCTCAGGATATGGAGGTAATGGAAACCCATGCTGGTCTGATGCAGCTCCCTCCCCACATTGCCAAGGACTTCACGAACGCCAGCTCTAACCACCAGGGAAATGACTGAAGACTGGCCATGTGACCCAGTCAGAGACGTGGGGAGAGGCTTTGCAAAAGAGATGACATTGTGCAAGAAACCACCCTCTGGCACACAGGGCATAAGTATCCCAGCACACACACACGCACACATATGCACACACACAGATGCAGAGAGTGAGAAAGACAGGGAATGGGAAAGAAGAGAGAGAGAAACCAGAGAGAGACATACAGGCACAGACACACCAACAACACCCCTTTCACACACACAGACACAGAGCAGTGGCTAATTATCACTCAACCCCGGGCATCCCGTGAAACTGCAGGGTTCTGTTGCCCACCAATAGGAACCTTGGGTGAGAGAGCAGCCAGTGGGGACATCTGAAGAGGTGTCCTGGAGATGACCAGGCCATAACAATTGGTGAGACTCACCTGTACACCATTGGCACTGCTCCCTTGGCACTCCCTCCACCTGAGGTTTCTTCCTCCTGGCCCACCTTCAGTGAATCCTGGCCTCCAGAGACTATCCTGTGGACATCCTGGCAAGGAGGGGCCTGAGAAATTTTCCTGACACACTGACACAGGGGACTCCTCCTTTTTGATGTCTCAGAAATCCATCACCGTGGCAATGGTGAATGTCACTATGACCCGAGAAACGGGTCGTGCTTCATGCCTATGCACTGGTGTGGCCAATTTGACTAGTGCCAGGCTCCCAGAAGTGAGGCTGTGGCCCATTTAAGAAATGACTTCTGTGGAGGTCGTGGCAAAGAAATCAGCAGAATAAAGCAGTGGGTTGTGGGAAGCCTGGGAAAAAGGTGTGGGTGAGATCAAGCTACAGTCAAACCCATAGGACTTGTGTCCTAAGGACCTCCATGAGGAAACAGTCTTCCTTTTCCACTCCCGGCAGAAGGTGACACTCAGGTGTCCAATGGGGTCTCAGGTCTCTGCCTAGGATACAATTTTGGATCCCACCTGCATAAGTAGGAATGAGATTATAATGGAGAGAGGTGGGAAGGCCCTCTCTGGGGCTCTGAAAAATCCCATGGGCCCCAAGGCATGGTGCAGCACCCCGCCACCTGGAAGGTACTCCTGATCAACCTCCCCTCCACCCATGGAAACCTAATCCCTTTGGCTCTCTTCCTCACATCCATGGCAGCCAAAAGATTCAGTGCTTGAAGACACTTTCCCCAGGAGCAGAGGAGATGGATGGTCCTCAAGAATGAGAGGAAGCGCAGGTGAATTGCAACACCACCTTGTGGAGAAGGCAAAGGACAGCCTGGAAGCCAACCAGTGGGACATGGAGACCAAGAGAGCATCCCTATCCCACATAGAAATGGAAGATTATAACTGCACAACCATCACACCTGCCCAGTCACCCAGAAACAGGTTTGGAGGTGGAAACTGATGTGACCTGAGGAGCCACTGGTGCTTCAGGCATGCACACTGGGGAGGTGGACTTGACTCCTGGCTCTGAAAAGTCAACCTACTGCCCATATAAGAAATGGGTGCTGCAGAGATGGCTGCGAAGAAATCGGCAGTTTGGGGGAGGTTGAGAAAAGGGGAGTGCATAAGACCAAGCCAGGGTCAAACCCATAGGACTCAAGTCCTCAGGGCCTCCAAGAGTGAGCGGTCTTCTGCTTTGGGTCCAGGTGTAAGAGGAGATCCATGGCGCCAGATGGGCTGTCCGGACTCCTCATCAGATCGCATTTTGGATCCAACCTGGGTGAGAGGGAATGAGATTACAATGGAGAGTGGCATGATAGACTTTGCTGGGGCTCAGGAAGATCCCATAGGCCCCAAGGCATGGTGTACATACCCCACCACCCAGCAGGTACACCTGACTCAACCTCCACTGCACCCAACAAAACCCAATCCCCTTGGCAAGCTCCCTGGCATCGGTGGCAGCCGAAAGATTCAGTGCTTAAAGGCACTTTCCCAAAGAGCAGAGGAGATGGATGGTCTGCAAGAATGAGAGAGGAAGGGAAGGTGAATTGTGACACTTCATTGTGGAGAGGGCAAAGGCCAGCAAGGCAGATATCCAGTGACACATTGGAACTGAGAGAGCATCCCAGTCCCACACGGGAATGGAAGCCCAGAGCTCCATGATCATTGCATCTGTTCAATAATCCAGGAACAGGTTTGGAGGGGGAAACATACGTGAAACACATCCCCACGAAGTTTTTCCAGGCTGGACTGGGGAATGTTCTTTGTTGAAGACACTGAGCCAGACCAAGAAGCATCTGCAAAGAAAGAGGTGGACAGAGCCTAGGTCAGAGTCCAGGCCAAATACAGCACAGTGCTACCTCTATGGGCATCCTGAGGTGGCAAAGCGATTGCCAAATGGTTTATTTGGCCAGAAAGGCCAATATTGGAGAGACAGAGATATTTGCCACATCTCGTTCTTGGCGCCCTGTTCCTGCCCTGTGATGAGCTGTGGCCTGATTTCTCAGTGAGGGGAAAAGCCTGAGAAGTGGGAATCATCTTCTTTGAGGTCAGTGGGCAGTTCTCCTGCAGATGGACAGTGAGCTGTGGTGAGGCTTTTGTCCATGGCTGGTGGTTGTTATCATCTTGGTCCTAAGAAAGAGGCCACTCAGGATGGAGAGGTGACTGAATCCCATGCTGGTCTGATGCAACTCCTTCCCGAGGTTGCCCAGGCCTGGAACCAGCAGGGAAATGACTGATGATGAGCCATGTGACCCAGACAGAGATGCAGGGAGAGGTTAAGCAAAAGAGAGGCTGTTGTACAAGAAACCACCCTCCAGCGCACAGAGCACACGTGTCACAACAGACGCACACATATATACACACACACACACACACACACACACACACAAGCACACACACAGATGCAGCAAGTCAGAAAGTGAGGGAGTGGGAAAGAAGAGAGAGAGAAACCTGAGAGAGACATACAGGCACTCACACAGAAACAACACCCCTTCCACACACACAGACACACAGCACTGGCAGAGTATCACTCACCCCCTGGTAGTCCCTGAAGCTGCAGTGTTCTGTAGTCCACCTCTAGGACCCTGGGGTGAGACAGCAGCCCAGGGGCCAAAAGGCTGAGGTGTCCTGGAGATGACTAAGGTACGACATTTGAGGAGGCTTACCTGTACAGTCAGTATAGGCCTGAGAAAGGGATTCCACATTGCTCCCTTGGCCATCCCTCCACCTGAAGTTTCATCTTCCTGACCCACCTTCAGTGAATCCTGACCTCTGGATAGTATCCTGTCCAGAGACTAACATGTGGATATCCTAGCACGGAGAGGCCTGAGCCCCTTTCCTGATACAGTTCCACAGGGGTTTCCTCCTTTGTAAAATCTCAAGAACCCATCACCGGGGCAATGGTGAACTTCACTATGACCCAAGGAGTGGCTAGTGCTTTGCACATAGGCACTGATGAGGCTGATTCTATTTGCACCTGGCTTTGAGAAGTCAGGCTGCAGCCCCTTTAAGAAATGGTGGTGGCAGAGGTGGCAGCGGAGAAAGCTGTGGTGAAATCTGTGGGGTTGGGGAGGCCTGGAAAAAGCCGTGTGTGAGACCAAGCCATGGTCAAACCCATAAGACTCACGTCCTCATGGCCTCCAAGAGCAAGCAGCCTTCTTCTTCGATTCCTGGCAGAACAGGAGATTCAAGTTTCCCAATGGGATCTCTGGACTCTTCCTCCAATCCCATTTAAGATCCAACCTGTGTAAACAGGAATTGGATTACAATGGAAAGAGGAGGGAAGGAACTCACTTGGGCACAGAAAAATCCCATAGGCCCCAATGAATGTTGTTCTCCCTTTGCCAACTGGCAGGTACCACTGACCCAACCTCCCCATCTCCCAGCATAACCCAATCCCTATGGCTCACTCCCTGGCATCTGTGTCAGCCAAAAATTTCAGTGCTGGAAGGCACTTTCCCCAGGAGCAGAGGAGCTGGATGGTCCTCAAGAATGAGAGAAGAGTGGCAGGTGAATTGCAACACCTCATTGTGGAGAGGGCAAAGGCCAGCCACTCATCCATCTGGTGGCACATGGAGACTGAAAGAGTGTCCCTGTACCACATGGGGATGGAAGCCCAGAGATCCATGATATCACACCAGCCTAATCATCCAGAAACAGGTTTGGAGAGGGAAACAGACACAAAAAGCATCCCCATGAAATTGTTTCCCCCTGCTGGACTGTGCAGTGTTTTTTGTTGAAGACACTGAACCAGAACAAGAAGCCTCTTCGCATCTAAGAAATGGGGCAGGGAAAGAGAGGACAGAGCCTATACCAGAGTCCAGGACAAATACAGCACAATGCCACCTCTAAGGGCATCCCAAGGTTGGGCGAGTGCCAAATGGCTGCCTTGGCCAGAAAGGCCAGCATTGCAGTGAGAGATGCTCACAACATCCTATTATTTTTGCCCTGTCCTGACCCTGTGTCGAGCTGGGGCTAGATTTCTCAATGAAAGCAAAGAAGAGAGAATTGAGAACCATCTTCTTTGCGGTCGGTGGGCAGCCCTACTGCAGGCAGACAGTGCACTGTGTTGAGGCTTTTGTCCATGGCTGGGGGTTGTGATGGTCTTGGTCCTAAGAAAGAGGCCACTCAGAGTGGGGAGGTGACTGAAACCAAGGCTGTTCCAATGCAGCTCCCACCCCACGATGCTTAGGCCTTCACCAATGACAGCTGGAACCACCGAGGAAACAACTGACGGCCGGCCACTTGACCCAGGCAGAGACGCAGGGAGAGGCTCAGCAAAAGAGAAGCTGTCATGCAAGAAACTGCCCTCTGGCACACAGGGCACATGCGTCCCAACACACACACACACACACACACACACACACACACAGAGTGAAAAAGAGAGGGAGCGGGAAAGAAGAAAGAGAGAAAACAGAGAGACATACAGGAGCACACACAAACAACACCCCTTCCACACACACAGACAGAGTGACAGAGTATCACATCCCTAGGCAGCCCATGGAGCTGCATGGATGTGCTATACACCACTAGGACCCTCGGGTGAGAGAGCAGTCCATGGGCACACAGGCAGGAGTGTCCTGGAGATAACCATGGCACCACATTTGGGGAGACTCACCTGCACCTGGTTGGTTCAGGCCTAAGAGTGGCATTCCACGTTTCTCCCCCAGCACACCCTCCACCTGTGGTTTCTTCCTCCTGTCCCACCTTTGGCAAATACTGTCCCCTGGAAACTATCCTTTGGATGTCCTGGATATCCATGGACACAGTGACATAGTATACTGTTCCTTTGTGACGTCTAAGGAACCAATCACCAGGGCAATGGTGAATGTCACTATGACCCAAGGAGCCACTCCTGCACACTGGCAAGGCATAGTCAACTCCCGCCTGGCTCCAGGTAGTCAGCTTGCAGCCCATTTAAGAAAGAACTGCGGTGGAGAAACTAGTGGGAAATCGGTGGGATTTGGGAGACCTGGGAAAGGGGCATGTGTGAGATCAAGCCAGGGACAAACCTATAGGTCTCGTGTCTTCAGGGCTTCCAGGAGTGAGTGGTTTTCTGCTTTGGCACCTGGCAGAAGAGAAGATTCAGGGCGCCCGATGGGCTCTCTGGACTCCTCCTCAGATCCCATTTCAGATCTCACTTGGGTAAGCAGGAATGGGATTAAAATGGAGAGGCAGCAAGGCCTTTGCTGGGGCTCAGAAAGATCCCAGGGGTGCCAAGGCATGGTGTCACCACCCTGCCACCTAGCAGGTACCCTGATGCAACCTCACCTGCACTCAGCAAAACCCAATTCCTTTGGCTTGCTTACTGACATTTGTAGGAGCCCCAAAATTAAGTGCTTCAAGGCAACTTCCCCAGTAGCAGAGGAGGTGGATAGTCCTCTGAAATGAGAGAGGAAGGGCAGAAGAATTGCAACACTGCCTTGTGGAGAGGGCAAAGGCCCACCAGACAGCCATTGAGTGGGACATGGAGACCAACAGAGCATCCCTGTACATATGAGGATGTAAGCCCAGAGCTCCGTGATCATTGCACCAGCCCAATCATCCAGAAACAGATTTGGAGGGGTAAACAGACATGAAATGCATCCTCACCAAGTTTCCCACTGCTAGAATGGGGAAAGTTGTTTATGGAAGACACCGAGCCAGACCAAGAAGATGTGTAGAGTCCAGAAAGGGACACTTCAGACTGAATGGAGGCCTATGGTGAAAAGGCAAATATCTCACAATAAAAACTAAAAGGAAGCTATTTGTGAAACTGCTTTGCAATGTGTGCATTCACCTTCCAGACTTTAACTGATGTTTGAATTCAGCAGCTTAGAAACAACCTTTGTGTCGAATCTAAAAACAGATGTTTCCAATGAAATCCCAGCTTATGGAAAAAAAACAGAAAGACTGTCTTTGAACCTAAGAGGAAATATATCTTTGAACCTGCTTTGCTGTGTGTTTGTTCAATTCATAAGGCTGAGCCTATGTTTTGATACAGCAGTTTTGAAACACATTTTGCATAGAATCTAGAAAAAAGGCATTTCTGAGTGAATAGAGGCCTATGGTGAAAAGACAAATATCTCACAATAAAAACTAAAAGCTCTTTGTGAAACTGCTTTGCAATGTGTGCATTCACCTTCCAAAGATTAACTGAAGCTTGTATTACACAGCTTAGACACATTGTTTCTGTAGGAAAAACCAGAAAGAATGACTTTGAAACCAAGAGGAAACATATCCTTGAAACTGCTTTGCTTTGTGTCCATTGAACTCAGAGGGTTTAAACTATGTATTGTTTCAGCAGATTAGAAAGACACTACGTGTAGAATCTAGAAAGGGACATTTCAAACTAAATGGAGGTCTATAGTGAAAAGACAAATATCTCACAATAAAAACTAAAAGGAAGCTCTTTGTGAAACTGGTTTGCAATGGGTGCATTGACCTTCCAGAGTTTAATGGATGTTTGTATTCAGCAGCTTAGAAAGATTCTTTATGTAGAATTTAAGAAGAGACATTTCCAACAAAACCCCGGTCTATGGGAAAAAACAGAAAGACTGGCTTTGAAACCCAGAGGAAAGATATCTTTGAAACTGCTTTGCTGTATGTTGGTTCAACTCTCCGTTTTTATTCAGTAGTTTAGAAACACACTTCGTGTAGAAACTAGAAAGAGACATTACATACTGAAAGGAGGCCTATGGTGAAAAGACAAATATCTCACAATAGAAACTGAAAGCAAGCTATTTGTGAAACTGCTTTGCAATGTGTGCATTCACCTTCTGGTGATTAACTGATGCTGTATTCAGCAGCAGAGAAAAACTCTTTTTGTAAAATCTAAAAACAAATATACCCTACAAAACCTCAACCTATGGTTAAAACCAGCAACACTGACGTTGAAACCCAGTATAAATATATTATTAAAACTGTTTTGTTGTGTGTTCTTTCAACTCAGATAGTAGAACCTATATTTTAACTCAGTAGTTTAGAAACACACTTCATGAAGACACTAGAAAGGGAGACTTCAGACTGAATGGAGGCGTATGTTGAAAAGGCAAGTATCTCACAATAAAAATTAAAGAAAGCTATTTGTGAAACTGCTTTGTAATGTGTGCATTCACTTTCCTGCACTTAAATGATGTTGGTATTCAGCAGCTTAGAAACCCTCTTTGTGTAGATTTTAAAAACAGATATTGCGAACAAAACCACAGCCTATGGGAAAATCTGGAAAGACTGGCTTTGAAAGAAAGAGGAAAGATATATTTGAAAATGTTTTAATATGTGTCTGAACTTATGTTTTGTTTCAGCAGTTTAGAAACACACATGGTGTAGAATCTTCAAAGGGACAATTCAGACTAAATGTAGGCCTATGTTGAAAAGACAAATATCTCACAATAAAAACTAAAAGCAAGCTATTCGTGAAATGGATTTGCAATGTGTGCATTTATTTTCCAGATTTTTACTGACGTTTGCATTCAGTAGCCCAGAAACACTCTTGTGTAGAATCTGAAAACAGATATTTCCAAAGAAACGTTGGCCTACGAGAAAATCCAAAAAGTGTGGTTTTTTAACCTGGAGGAAAGATATCTTTGAAACTGCTTTGCTGTGTCTCCATTCAACTCAGAGAGTTGACGCTACATTTTTTTTCAGCAGTTTAGAAACACGCTTGGTGTAGAATCTAGAAAGGGACATTTCAGACTGATTGAAGGCCTACGGTAAATAGGCAAATATCTCACAATAAAAACTAAAAGGAAGCTATTTGTGAAACTGCTTTGCAATGTGTGCATTCAACTTTCAGATTTTAATTGATGCTTCTATTCATCTGTTTAGGAACACTCTTTGTGTAGATTTAAAAAAACAGATATTTCCAATGCATCCCTGGCCTAAGGGAAAAACCAGAAAGACTGACTTTGAAACTAAGAAGAAACATCTGTGAAACTGTGTTGCTGTGTTTCCATTCAACTCAGAAAGTTGAACCTATGTTTTGTGTCAGCAGTTTAGAAACACACTTCGGAAAGAATCTAGAAAGGGTCATTTCAGACAGAATAGAGGTCTACGGTGAAAAGGTAAATATCTCACAATAAACACTAAAAGGAAGCTATTTGTGAATCTGCTTTGCAATGTATGCATTCATCTTCCAGAGATTAACTGATGTTTGCATTCAGCAGCTTAGAAACACTCTTTGTGTAGAATTTAAAAAGAAATATTTCATAGGAAACTATGGGAAAAACCAGAAGGACTGGCTTTGCAATTAAGAGGAAAGATATATTTGAAACTGCCTTACTGTGCATCTGTTCAACTCAGAGAGTTGAACCTATGTTTTGTTTCAGCAGTTTAGAAACACACTTCATGTAGAATCTACAAAAGGACAATTCAGATTGAATGTAGGCCTATGTTGAAAAGACAAATATCTGACAATAAAAACAAAAGGAAGCTATTTGTGAAAATTCTTTGCAATGTATGCATTCACCATTCAACATTTAACAGATGTTTGTATTTAACAGGTTTGAAACACTCTGTGTAGCATTCAATAGACAGATATTTCCAAAGAAACCACAGCATATGGGAAAAACTGACATGACTGGCTTTGAAACCAGAGGAAAGATATCATTGAAATTGCTTTGCTGTGTGTCCGTTTAACTCAGTGAGTTGGACCTATGTTTTGAATCAGATGTTTAGAAAGCCACCTCATGTAGAATATAACAAGGGTCATTTCAGAAAGAATGGAGGCCTATGTTGAATATACAAATATCTCACAGTGAAAACTAAAAGGAAGATATTTCTGAAACTGCTTTGCAATGTGTGCATTCCCCTTCCATAGATTAACCGATGTTTGTATTCAGCAGCTTAGAAACACTCTGTGTCAAATCAAAAAACGGATATTTCCAAGAAAATCTCAGCTTATAGGAAAAATCAGAAAGACTGTCTTTGAAACCCAGAGGAAAGATATCTTTGAAACTGCTTTACTGTTGGCTGCTCGACTCAGAGAGTTGGACCTATATTTTTATTCAGCAGGTTAGAAACATCGTGTAGAATCTAGAATGGGACATTTCAGACTGAGTGGAGTCCTATGGTGAAAACACAAATATCTCACAGTACAAACTATAATATAGCTATTTGTGAAAGACTTTGCAATGTGTGCATTCTCCTTCAGACTTTAACTGATGTTTGTGTTCAGCAGTTTAGAAACACCCTTTTTATTGAATCTAAAATCAGTTGTTTACAATGAAACCCAGGCCAATGGATAAAACTGAAAAGACTGGCATTGAAATCCAGAAGAAAGATGTTTTGAAACTGCTTTGCTGTGTGTCCATTCAACTCAGAGTGTTGAACCTATGTTTTGATTCACCAGTTTAGAACCACACTTCATGTAGAATCTAGAAAGGGACATTTCAGAGGCGATGGAGGCCTATGATGAAAAGAAAAGTGTCTCACAATAAAAACTAAAAGGAAGCTATTTGGGAAACTGCTCTGAAATGTGTGCATTCACCATCCAGAGTTAAGTTGATGTTTGTATCCAGCAGGTTAGAAGCACTATTTGTGTAGATTTTAAAAACAGATACTTCCTACGAAACCCATGACTATGGGAAACAATAGAAAGACTGTCTTTGAAACTAAGAGGGAAGATATCTTTGAAACTGCTTTGATGAGTGTCCATTTAACTCCGAGAGTTAAACCTATGTTTTGATTCAGTGGTTTTGAAACAAACTTCATGTATAATCTAGAAATGGAAATTTCAGACTGAATGGATCCTATGGTGAAAAAACAAATATCTCACAATAAAAACTAAAAAGAAGCTATTTGTGAAACTGCATGGTAATGTGTGCATTCACATTTCAGAGTTTAACTAAAGTTTGTACTCAGCAGCCTAGAAACACTCTTTGTGTAGAATCTAAAGACTGACATTTTCAACAAAACCCCTGCCTATTGGAAAAACCTGAAAGGCTGATTTTGAAACCCAGAGGAACATTTTTTTGAAACTGCTTTCTGTGTGTTCATTGAACTCAGAGAGTTGAACCTAAGTTTTGATTCAACAGTTTAGAAATACACATCGTGTAGAATCTAGAAATGGATCTTTCAGACAGAATTAGGGATTATGGTGAAAAGAGAAATATCTCCTAATGAAAACAAAATTGAAGCGATTTGTGAAACTACTTTGCAATGTGTGCATTCACCTTCCAGAGTTTAACTGAGGTTTGCATTCTGCAGCTACTAAACACTCATTGTGTGGAATTTGAAGAGATATTTCCAACACAACCCTGGTCTATAGGAAAAAAAACAAAACAAAACAAAACAAAAAAAAAAAAACAGGAAGACTGGCTTTGAAAACCAGAGTAAAGGTATCTTTGAAAATGCTTTGCTGTGGGTCCATTCAACTCGGAGAGTTTAACCTATGTTTGAATTAAACAGTTTGGAAACACACTTTGTGTAGAATCTAGAAAGGGACATTTCAGACTGAATTGAGGTTTATAGTGAAAATTCAAATATCTCCCAATAAAAACTAAAAGGAAGCCATTTGTGAAACTGCTTTGCAATGTGTGCATTCACCTTACCGAGTTTAACAGCTTTTTGTATTCAGCAGCTCAGTAACTCTCTTTCTTTAGACTCTAAAAATAGATCTTTCCAATGAAATGCCAACCTATGGGAAAAACAGAAAGACTGACTTTGAAACCCAGAGGAAATATATCTTTGAAACCGATTTGCTGCGTGTCTGCTCACCTCAGAGAGTTGAACCTATGTTTTGATTCAGCAGTTTAGAAACACACTTCATGTAGAATCTAGACAGGAACATTTCAGACACAATGTAGGCCTATGGTGAAAAGACAAATACAATAAAAAACGAAAGGAAGGTATTCATAAAACTGCTTGGCCATGTGTGCATTCACCTTCCCGAGTTTAACTGATTATTGTATTCAGCAGGTTAGAACCACTCCTTGTGTAGAACCTCAAAACAGATATTTCCAACGAAACCCTGGCATATGGGAAAATCCAGAAGACTGACTTTGAAACCCATAGGAAATACATCTTTGTAACTGCTTTGCTATGTGTTCATTCAATTCAGAGAGTTGAACAAATGCTTTGATTCAACAGTTTAGAAACACACTTCATGGTTTATCTAGAAAGGGACATTTCAGACTGAATGGAGACCTATGATGAAAAGACAAAAACTAAAAGGAAGCTCTTTGTGAAACTGTTTGCAATGCATGTATTCCCCTTCCAGATTTTAACTGATGTCTGTTTTCAGCAGCCAAGGAACACTCTTTGAGTAGAATCTAAAACAGAAATTTCCAATGAAACCCTGGCCAATGGGGAAAACAAGAATGACTGGCTTTGAAACCCAGAGGAAAGATATTTTTGAAACTGCTATCTGTGTGTCAATTCAACTCAGAGAGTTGAATCTATGTTTTAATTCAGCAGTTGATAAACACACTTAATGTAGAATCTAGAAATGGACATTTCAGACTGAATTTATACCTATGGTGAAAAGACAAATAAATCACAATAAAATCTAAAAGAAATCTATTTGTGAAACTGATTTACAATGTGTGCATCCACCTTCCAGAATTTAACTGATGTTTGTATTCAGCAGATTAGAAACTATCTTTGTGTAGAATCTATAAACAGATATTTCCAATGAAGCCCTGGACTATGGAAAAACCAGAAAGTCTGGCTTTGAAACCCAGATGAAAGACATCTTTGAAGCCGCTCTGCTGTGTCTCCATTCAATTCAGAGAGTTGAACCTAGGTTTTGATTCAGCAGTTTAGAAACACATTTCAGTTAGAATCTGGAACGGGACATTTGCTCTGCTCTCCCAGTGATCTCTCTGCCTGAGGTTTCTTCCTCCTGGCCCACCTACCACTAATCTTGGCCTCCGGAGACTATCTTTTCCAGAGACTATCCTGTGGACATCCAGGTGAGGAGGGGCCTGAGCCCCTTTCCTGACACACTGCCACAAGAGGCTCCTCCTTTGTGAAATCTCAGGAACTCATCACCAAGGCAACGGCGAACATCACTATGACCTGAGGAGCAGCTCATGCTTCATGCATGCACACTGGCGAGGTGGACTCAAATTGTGCCTGGTTCCAGGAAGTCAGACTGCATTACCTTTAAGAACTGGCTGCAGTGGAGTTGGCAGCAAAGAAATCTGCAGTGAAAGCAGCAGGTTTGGGGAGTCCAGGGAAAGGGGCATGAGAGAGATCAAGCCACGGTCAAACCCATAGGACTCATGTCCTCAGGGTCTCCAAGAGCGAGCGGTCTTCTGCTTTAGCTCCTGGTTGAAGAGGAGATTCAGAGCACCCAATGGGATCTCTGGACTCCTCCTCGGATCCCATTTAGATCACACCTGGGGAAGCAAAAATGGGACTACAATGGAGACAGGCAGGAAGGACCTTGCTGGGTCTCAGAAAGACCCCATGGGCCCCAAGGTGTGGTGTCCCCACCCTGTCACCCAGCAGGTAAACATGACACAACCTCCGCTGCACCCAACAAAACCCAATCCCTTTGGCTCGCTCCCTGGCATGAGTGGCAGCCAAATGATTCACTTCTTGAAAGCACTTTCCCCAGGAGCAGAGGAGCCGGATGGCAATCAAGAATGAGACAGTAAGGGCAGGTGAATTGCAACATTGCCTTGTGGAGAGGGCAAACACCAGCCAGGCAGCCATCCAGTGGCACATGTTGACTGAGAGAGCATCCCTGTCCCACAGGGGGATGGATGCTCAGAGCTCCAGGATCATTGAACCTGCCCAATCATCCAGATGCAGGTTTGGACTGGGAAATGGACATGAAACAGCTCCCCATGAAGTTTCCCCCTGCTGGACTGGGGAGTGTTCTTTGTTGAAGACACTTAGGCAGACCAAGAACTCTTTACACAGAAAGAGGGAGGACAGAGCCTAGGCCAGGTTTCAGGCCAAATACAGCATAATGCCACCTTCATGGGCATGAGAGGAGGTGCCAAACGTTTAATTTTGCCAGAAAAGGCCACGGTTGGAGTGAGAGAGATGCTTGCCACATCCCGTTCTTGGCAACCTGTTCCAGCCCTTTGTCTATTTGCGGCTAGATTTCTCAGTGAGGGCAAAGGCCAGAGAAGTGAGAGACGTCTTCTTTAAGGTCAGTGTACAGCCCTCCTGAAAGTGGAAAGTGAATTGTGATGAGGCTTTGTCCATGGCTGGGGGAGTAATCATCTTGGCCCTAAGAAAGAGACCACTCAGGATGGGGGGTGACTGAAGGCCATGCTGGTCCATCACTGCTCTCTCCCCACATTGCTCAGGCTTTCACAAAAGACAGCTGGAACTACTGGGGAAAAGACTGATGACTGGTCATGTGACCCAGGCAGAGATATGGGGAGAGGCTCAGCAAAACAGAGGCTGTCATGCAAGAAACTGCCCTCCAATGCATAGGGCACACATGTCCCAACACACACATACACACACACACACACACACACACACACATGCACATGCACACACACAGATGCAGGGAGTCAGAAATAGAAGGAGCACTAAAGAGAGAGAATCCAGAGAGAGACATACAGTCTCACACACACAAACAACACGCCTTTGACACACAGACTCACAACAGAGGCACAGCATCACTCAAGCTCAGGCTGCCCCTGAAGCTGCAGGGTTCTGTGGTCCACCACTAGGACCCTTGGGTGAGAGAGCAGCACACGGACACACAGGCAGAGGTGTCCTAGAGATGACCAGGGAATGACATTTCAGGAGACTCACCTGTACACTGTTGGTGCAGGCCTGAGCCTGGGGTTCTGTGCTGCTCCCCAACTCTCCAACTGCTTGAGGTTTTTTCCCCCTGAACCACCTTCAACAAATCCTGGCCTCCATATAATATCCTGTGGACGTCCTGGCAAGGAGGGACCTGAGCCCCATTACTGACACATTGGCACAGGGTGTCCTCCTTTGTGACATCTCATGAACCGATCACCGGGGAAAAGATGAACTTCACTATGACCCGAGGAGCAGCTCGTACTTCGTGCATACACACTGGCGAGGTGGACTCGACTTGCACCTGGCTCTTGGAAGTTGGGCTGTGGCCCCTTTAAGAAATGGATGCAGCAGAGGTGGCAGCAGAGAAATAGGCAGGTTTGGGGGGACCAGGGAAAAGGGTGTGCACCAGACCAAGCCATAGTCAAACCCATAGGATTCGTGTCCTCACGGCCTCCAAGAGCGATCTGGCTTCTGCTTTGACTCCTGGTGGAACGTGAGATCCAGGGCACCCGATTGGATCTCTGAACACCCACTCTGATCGAGTTTAGGATCCAACCTTGGTAAGTTGAAATGGGACTAAAATGGAGAGAGGTGAGAAAGAACTCACTGGGGCACAGAAAGATCCCACAGGCCCCAAAACATGGTGCCCTAACTTGCCACCCTGTAGGTATCCCTATCACAACCTCCCCAGCACCCAGTGCAACCCATCCCTTTGGCTCTCACCCTGGTATCCGTGGCAGCCAAAAGATTCAGTGCTTGAAGTCACTTTCCCCAGGAGTAGAGGAGCCAGATGGCCCTCAAGAATGAGAGAGGAAGGGCAGGTGAACCACTACCCTCCCTTGTGGAGAGGGCAAAGGCCAGCCAGGAAGCCATTGAGTGGAACATGGAGACCTAGAGAGTGTCCCTATACCACACAGGGATACAAGCCCAGAGCTCCACGATCATCACACCTGCCCAATCATCCAGAAACAGGTTTGGAGAGGGAAACAGACATGAACCGCATCCACACCAAGTTTCCCTTTGCTGGACTAAGGAGTGTTCTTTGTTGAAGACACTCAGCCAGACCAGGAAACCTCTGGTCTTCTCGGAAATGCAGCAGAAGGAGAAAGAGGGAGAACAGAGACTAGGCCAGAGTCCAGGCCAAATACAGCACAACGCCACCTCCAAGGGCTTCCAGAGTGGGGAGTGTCAAACGGTTGACTTGGCCAGAAAGGCCAGCTTTGGAGTGACAGAGATGCTTGCCACATCCCATTCTTGGTGCCGTGTTCCCACAGTGTGTTGAGTTGTGCCTAGATTTCTCAATGAGAGTAAAGGCGAGAGAAGTGAGAACCATCTTTCTTGAGGTCTGTGGGTAGCCCTCCTGCAGGAGGACACTGAGCTGTGGTGAGACTTTTGTCCATGGCTGGGGGTGTGATCATCCTGGTACTAAGAAAGACGCCACTCAGGATGGGGAGGTGACTGAAACTATGCTGTTCCAACACAGCTCCATCCCCACGTTGTCTAGGCCTTCACAAAAGCAAGTTGGAACCGCTGAGGAAAGGGCTCATGACCTGCCACACATCCCAAGCAGAGACAAGGGGAGAGGCTCAGGAAAAGAGAGGCAGTCGTGCAACACCGCCTTGTGCAGAGGGCAAAGGCTAACCAGGCAGCCGTCGTTGGGGCACAGAATGATCCCAGGGTCCGCAAAGCATGGTGCCCACCCCACCACCTGGCAGAAAACCCTGAGGCAACCTCCCCTGCACTCAGCAAAACCCAATCTCTTTAGCTCACTCCCTTACATCTGTGGCAGCCAAAAGACTCAGTGCTTGAAAGCACTTTTCTCCAGGAGAAGTGGATATGAATTACCCTCAAGAATGAGAGAGGAAGGGCAGATGAATTGTAATACTGCCTTACGGAGAGGGCAAAGGCCTGTGTGAGAGAGAAACCAGAGAGAGACATACAGGCACACACACAAACAACACCCCTTCCACACACAGACACACAGCAGTGGCAGAGTATCACTCACCCCTAGGCAGCCCCTGAAGCTGGATGTCTCTCTCTGGTTTCTCTCTCTCTTCTTTCCCAGTTTCTGAGCCTGGAGCCAGGTGGGAGTCGAGTACAACTCAATAGTGCCCATGCATGAAGCACGAGCTGCTATATGGGACAGAGGGATGTTCACTGTTGCCCCGGTGATGAGTTCATGAGACTTCACAAAGGAGAAGCCCCTGTGGCAGTGTGTTAGGAATGGGGCTCAAGCCCACCCTCACTAGGACTTCCACAGTATAGTCTCCAAGATGAAACTTCAGGCCGAGTGAGCACTGGGGGAGCAGTGGGGAATCCCAGTTTCAGGCCTGCACTGATGGTGTACAGGTGAGTCTCTCCAAATGCTGTGCCCTGGTCATCTATAGGACACCTCTGCCTGTGTGCCCATGGGCTGTTCTTTCACCTCGGTGTCCTACTGCTGGACAATGGAAACCTGCAGCTTCAGGGTCTGCTGGGGGTGAATGATACTGTGCCACTGCTGTGTTTCTCTGTGTGTGGAAGGGGTGTTATTTGTGTGTGTGCAGCTGTAGGTCTCTCTCGTGTTTCTATCTTTCTTCTTTCCCACTCCCTCTTTTCCTCACTCTGTGTGTGTGTGTGTGTGTGTGTGTGTGTGTGTGCTGTGATACTTGTGCCCTGTGTGCCAGAGGGCAGTTTCTTGCATGACAGCCCCCCTTTAGCTGAGCCTTTCCCCGCATCTCTGCCTGGGTCAAGTGGCTGGTCATCAGTTGTTTCCCCGGCGCTTAGAGCTGGCGTTTGTTAAGAACATGGACAAAAGCTTCACCACAACTTACTATCTGTCTGCAGGAGGGCTGCCCCCTAACCTCTAAAAAGGTGGTTCTCACTTCTCTCACCTTTGCCCTCATTGAGAAATCTAGCAAAAGCTTGACACAGGGCCAGAAACCAGTGCCATAAATAGGAGAAGGCAAGCATCTCTCATGCCAACGCTGGCCTTTCTGGCCAAGTCAACCATTTGGCACTCCCCCAACCTGGATTACTGTGGAGGTGGCATTGTGATATATTTAGCCTGGACTCTACCCTAGGCTCCGCCCTCCATCTTTCTCCATTGAGGCTTCTCTGGTTGGCTCAGTGTCTTCCACATAGCATACTCTGCAGTTGACTGGGGAACCCTTCGTGGGGATGTGTTTCATGTCCGTTTCCCCCTCCAAACCTGTTTCTGGATGATTGGGCAGGTGTGGTGATTGTGGAGCTCTGGCCTTCCATCTCCATGTGGGACAGGGAAGTCTCTCGGTCTCCATGTCCCACTTGATGGAGGCCTGGCTGTCCTTTACCCTCTCCACAGGCTGTGTTGCAATTCCCCTGCCCTTCCTCTCATTCTTGAAGGCCATCCAGCACCTCTTCTCCTGGGAAAGTGCCTTCAAGCACTAAATCTTTTGGCTGCTATGGATGCCAGGGAGTGAGTAAAAGGGATTGGGTTTTCCTGGGTGCAGGAGAGGTTGCATCAGGAGTACATGCCAGGTGGCGGGGTGCAACACCATACCTTGGGGCCCATGGGATCTTTCTGAGCCCCAGCAAGGACTTTCCTGCCTTTCTCCATTGTAATCCCATTTACTTTTACCCAGGTGGGATCCAAAATGGTATCCTAGGTGGAGTCCAGAGAGCCCATCAGGTGCCCTGAATCTCCTCTTCTGCCAGGAGCCGAAGCAGAAGACTGCTCGTTCATGGAGGTCCTGAGGACAAGAGTCCTATAGGTTTAACCATGGCTTTGTCTCGTGCTCGCCCCTTTCCCAGGCTTACCCAAACCCACCACTTTTGCTATCTCTTTCTCCATGACTACCTCTGCTGCAGCCATTTCCTACATGGGCACAGCAGGACTTCTGGGAAACAGGTGTGAGCTGATTCTGCCATACAAGTGTGCATGCGTGAAGAACGAGTGTCTCCTTGCATCATAGTGACATTCACCTTTGCCCCAGAGATGTGTTTCTGAGATGTCACAAAGGAGGAGCCCCCTGTGGCAGTGGGTCAGGAACAGTGTTCAGGCCCCTCCTAGCCAGAAAGTCCACAGAATAGTATCTGGAGGCCAGGATTTGCTGAAGGTGGCCAGGAAGAAGAAACCTCAGGCAGAGTGAGCACTGGGGTAGCAGTGCCCAATCCCAGTCTGAGGTGTCCCCTGACAGTGTACACTTGAGTCTGACAATTGTCATGCCCAGGTCATCTCCAGGACACTTCTGCCTGTATGCCTGTGGGCTGCTTTCTCACCCAAGGGTCCAAGTGGTAGACAACGGAACCTTGCAGCTTCAGGAGCTGTCTGGTGGTCAGTGATACTCTGCCACTGCTGTGGGTCTGTGTGTGTGTAAGCGGTGTTTTTTTGTGTGTGCATGCCTGTACGTCTCTCTCTGGTTTCTCTCTCTCTTCTTTCCCTACACCTTTCTTTCTGACTTGCTGCGTCTGTGTGTGAGTTTGTGTGTGTGTGTTGGGATGCCTGTGTCCTGTGAACCGGTGGGCGGTTTCTTACACAAAGGCTTCACTTTTGCTGAGCCTCTCCCCACGGCTCTGCTTGGGTCACGTGGCCAATCATCAGTCATTCCCCAGTGGTTCCAGCTGGCGTTTGTGAATGGCTGGTCAATGTGGGGAGGGAGCTGCTTCAGACCAACATGGGTCTCAGTCATCTCCCTATACTGAGTGGCCTCTTTCTTAGGACCAAGATGATCACACCACCCAGCCATGGACAATAGCCTCATCATAGCTCACTGTCCACCTGCAGGAGTGATGCCCACCGACCTCAAAGAAGATGGTTCTCACTTCTTTTGCCTTTGCTGTCATTGAGAAATCTAGCAAAAGCTCAACACAGGGCCAAAACAGGATGCCAAGAACAGGATGTAGCAAGCATCTCTCACTCCAACGTTGGCCTTTCTAGCCAAGTCAATCATTTGGCGCTCCACCAACCAGGATGCCTGTGGAGGTGGCATTGTGCTGTATTTGGCCTGGAATCTGCCCTAGGCTTCATCCTCTATCTTTCACTGTAGAGGTTTCTTGGTCTGGCTCAGTGTCCTCAACAAAGAACACTCCGCAGTCCAGCAGGGGGAAACATCATGGGAATGTGTTTCATGTCGGTTTCCCCCTCCAAACCTGTTTCTGGATGATTGGACAGGTGCAACGATCATGGAGCTCTGGCCTTCCATCCCTGTGTGGGACAGGGATGCTTTTTCCATCCCCATGTCCCTCTTGATGGCTACCTGGTTGGCCTTTGCTCTCTCCACAAGGCGGTGTTGCAATTCATCTGTTCTTACTCTCTCATTCTTGAGGGTCATCCAGCTCCTCTGCTCTTGGGAAAAGTGCCTTCTAGCACTGAATCTTTTGGCTGCCATGGATGCCAGGGGTTGATCCAAAGGGATTGGGTTTTGTTCTGTGCTGGGGAGGTTGCATCAGTGGTTCCTACAGTGTGACAGGGTGGCAACATCATGCATTGGGACCCATAGGATCTTTCTGAGCCCCAGCGAGGTCCTTCCTGCCTCTCTCCATTGTAATCCCTTTCCCGCTTCCCCAGGAGTGATTAAAATGGGATCCGAGGGGGAGTCCAGAGAGCCTATGGGACGCCCTGAATTTCCTATTCCACCAGGAGCCGAAGCAGAAGACTGCTTGCTCCTGGATGCCCTGAGAACACGAGTCCTATGTGTTTGACCACGGGTTGGTCTCGAGCATACCTCTTTTTTAGGCTTCCCCAATCCCACAGCTTTTGCCACCACTTTCTCAGCCGCCACCTCTGCCACAGCCATTTCTTAAATGGGCAGCAGCCTGACTATTCGCAGCCAGGCAGAAGTTGAGTCCACCTCACCTGTGCTCATGCAAAAAGCACAAACTACTCTTCAGGTCTTAGTGAAGTTTACCATTGCCCCGGTGATGGGTTTCTGAAACGTCATAAAGGAGGAGCCCCCTGTGGCAGTGTGTGAAGAATGGGGCTAAGGCCACTTCTCACCAGGATGTCCACAGGATAGTCTCCAGAGGACAGGATTTGCGGGAGGTGGACCAGGAGGAAGAAACCTCAGATGAAGGGAGAACCAGCGGAGCAGCGTGGAATTCCAGTCTCAGCCCTGTGCCGATGGTGTACATGTGAGTCTCCCCAAATGTGGTGCCCTGATCATCTTCAGGATGCCTCTGCCTATGTGATCATGCACTTCTCTCTCACCCGAGGGTCCTAGTGGTGGACAACAGAACACTGAAACTTCAGGGGCTGCCTGGAGGTGAGTGATACTGTGCCACTGTTGTGTGTCTGTGTGTGGAAAAGGTGATACATGTGTGTACCTGTATGTCTCTCTCAGGTTTCTCTCTCAATTCCTTCCTCCCATCTCTTTCTCACTCTCTGTATCTGTGTGTGCCTGTGTCCATGTGTCTGTGTGTGTGTTTGTGTGTGTTGGCATGGGTGTACCCTGTGTGCCTGATGGCAGTTTCTTCCAAGCTCTCTTGGTCTCCTTGTGCCACTGAATGGCTACAAGGAAGTCCTTCGCCCTCTCCACGGGGCTGTGTTGCAATTCAGCTCTCTTCCTCTCTCATTCCTGAGGGCCAACTGGCTCCCCTGCTCCTGGGGAACATGCAGTGAAGCACTAAATATTTTGGCTGACACTCTTTCTCTAGAGTTTAAAAACAGATACTGAAAGAAAGCCCTGGCCTATAGGGAAAACCACAATGACTGGCTTAGAAACTCAGAGGAAAGATATCAATGAAACTGTTTTACAGTATGTCAGTTCAACTAAAAGAGTTGAAACTATGTTTTGATTCAGCAGTTTAGAAACACACTTGGTGTATAATTTAGAAAGGGATATTTGAGACTGAATGGAGGCCTAGGGTGAAAAGACAAATCCCACGCAATAAAAACTAAAAGAAAGCTATTTGTGAAATTGTTTGCAATGTGTGCATTCACCATACAAATATTAACAGATGTTTGTATTCTGCAGCTTAGAAACAATTTTGGTGTGGATTTTAAAAACAGATCTTTCCTACGAAACAGTGGCCAATGGGAAAAACCAGAAAGAATCTCTTGGAAACTAAGAGGAAAAGTATCTATGAAACTGCTTTGTTGTGTGTTCATTCAATGGAGACAGTTGAACCTGTGTTTTGATTCAGTAGTTTAGAAACTTCAGGTATAATCTAACATGGGACATTTCAGACTGCATGGAGGTCTAGTGTGAAAAGAAAAATATCTCACAAAAAAAAACTAAAAGGAAGCTCTTTGTGAAACTGCTTTGCAATGTGAGCATTCACCTTTCAGAGTTTAACTGATGTTTGTATTCAGCAGCGTAGAAACACTCTTTCTGTAGAATCTAAAAACGGATATTTACAACAAAACCCTGGTCTATGAGAAAAATCAGAAAGACTGGCTTGAAAACCAGAGGAAATATATCTTTAAAACTGCTTTACTGTGTGCCCATTCAATTCAGAGGGTTGAACCTTTGTTTTGATTCTGCAGTCTAGAAAAAACGTTTGTGTAGAATCCACAATGGGACGTTTCAGACTGAATGGAGGCCTATGGTGAAAATACAAATATCTCACAGTAAAAACTAAAATGAAGCTATTTGTGAAACTGCTTTGCAATGTGCACATTTACCTTCCAGAGATGAATTCATGTTTCTATTCAGCATCATAGAAACACTTGTTTTGTAGAATCAACAGATATTGCCAATGAAACACTGGCCTATGGGAAAAACCAGAAAGACAGGCGTTTCAATCCAGATGAATGATATCCTCGAAATTTCTTTGCAGTGTGTCCTGTAAGTTCACAGAGTTTCACCTATGTTTTAATTCAGCAGTTTAGAAACACACTTTGTGTAGAATCTAGAATGAAACATTTCAAACAGAATTGAGGGCTCTGGTGAAAAGACACATATCACACAATAAAAACTAAACAGAAGCTATTTGTGAAACTCCTTTGCAATGTGTGCATTCACCTTCGAGAGTTTTACTGATGTTTGTATTCAGCAGCTTAAAAACACTCTATATGTAGAATCTAAAAATAGATGTTGCTAATGAAACTCCAGCCTATGGGCAAAATCAGAAAGACTGGCTTTGAAACCCAGAACAAAAGTATCTTTGAAACTCCTTTGCTGTGTGTTCATTCACCTCAGAGAGTTGAAACTATGTTTTGATTAAGCAATTTAGAAACACACTTCGTGTAGAATCCAGAAAGGGATATTTCTGACTGAATGGAGGCCTATGGTCAAAAGCAAATATCTCACAATAAAAACTAACAGGAATCTATTTGTGAAACTGCTTTTCAATGTGTGAATTCACCTTCCAGAGTTTAACTGAGGTTTGTATTCAGCAGCTTACAAACACTCTTTTTGTAGAGTCTAAAAACATATTTTTCAACGAAATCCTGGCCTATGGGAAAAACTAGAAAGACTGTCTTTGACACCCTGAGGAAAGATATCATTGACTGCTTTGATGTCTGTCCGTTCAAATCACAGAGTTTTACCTATGTTTTTATTAAGCAGTTTAGAAACACTCTTCGTGTAGAATTTAGAATGGGACATTTCAGACTGAAGGGAGGCTTATGTTGAAAAGACAAATATCTCATAATAAAAACTAAAAGAAAGCTATTTGTGAAACTGCTTTTCAATGTGTGTATTCATCTTCCAGAGTTTAACTGATGATTGTATTCAGCAGTTTAGAAACACTCATTATGTATAATCTAAAAACAGATATTTCCAATGAAACCTCAGCCTGTGGGAAAAAAAAAACAGAAAGACTGGCCTTTTTACCCAGAGGAAAAATATCTTTGAAACTGCTTTGTTGTGTCTGTTTACCTCAGAGAGTTTAATCTATGTTTTGATAAAGCAGTTTAGCAACACAGTTCATGTAAATCTAGCAAGGGACATATCAGCCTGAATGGTAGTCTATGGTGAAAAGAGAAATATCTCACAATAAAAACTGAAAGGATGTTATTTGAAAAACTTCTTTTCAATGTATGGATTCACCTTCCAGATTTTAACTGATGTCTGTATTCAGTATATTTGTGTAGATGTTCTTTGTGTAGAATCCAGTAGCAGATCATTCCAATGAAAGCCTGGATTATGTCAAAAGCCAGAAATACTGGCTTTTTAACCCAGAGGAAATGTACCTCTGAAACAGCATTGCAGTGTGTCCTTTAAATTCAGAGGGTTGCACGTATGTTTTGATTCAGCAGTTTAGAAACACACTTTGTGTAGAATCTAGAATGGGATATCTGAATGGAGGGCTATGGTGGGAAGACACATATCTCACAATAAAAATTTAAATGGAAACTATTTGTGAAACTGCTATGCATTGTGTGCATTCACCTTCCAGAGTTTACTGATGTTTGTATTAACCAGCTTAGAAACACTCTTTCCATAGAATGTAAAAACAGATATTTCCAATGATTTTCTAGCCTATGGGGAAAACCAAAAAGAAGGGCTTTGAAACCCAGAAGAAATATATCTATGAAACTGCTTTGCTGTGTTTCTGTTCTACTCAGAGAGTTGAACCTATGTTTTAATTCCACAGTTTGGAAACACTGTTCCTTTAGAATCCAGAAATGGACATTGCAGACTGAAAGGAGTCCTATAGGGGAAAAAAATCTCACCATAAAAATTAAAAGGAAGCTATTTGTGAAACTGCTTTGCAATGTGTGCATTCACCTTCCAGAGTTGAACTTATATTTCTATTCAGCAGCTAAGAAACACTCTTTGTGTAGAATCTAAAATCAGATATTTTCAAAGAAACTCTGGCCTGTGGGGAAAAAAAAACAAAAATGGACTTTGAAACCCCAAAGAAAGATATCTTTGAAACTGCTGTGTTCTGTGTCCATTCACCTCAGAGAGTGGAAACTAAGTTTTGATTCAGCAGTTTAGAAACATGCTTCGTGTAAAATCCAGAAAGGGACATTTCAGACTGAATGGAGTCTTATGGGGAAAGGACAAATATCTCACCATAAAAACTAAAAGGAAGTTATCTGTGAAACTGCTTTGCAATGTGTGTATTCAACTTTCAGAGTTGAACTTATGTTTGTTTTCAGCAGCTTAGAAACAATCTTTATGTAGCATCCAAAAACATATTTCCAACAAAACCCTGGCCTTGGGAAAAAGCAGAAAGATGGGCTTTGAAACCCAGAAGAAAGATACCTTTGAAACTGCTTTGCTGTGTGTGCGTTCAACTCAGAGAGTTGACATGTTTTGATTCAGCAGTTTAGAAACACTTCTTGTAGTATCCAGAAAGGGACTCTTCAGATTGAGTGGAAGCCTATGGGGAAAAGACCAATATCACACCATAAAAAGTAAATGGAAGCTATTTGTGAAACTGCGTTGCAATGTGTGCATTCCCCTTCCAGAGTTGAACTTATATTTCTATTCAGCAGCTTAGAAACATTCTTTGTGTAGAAATAAAAACAGATATTTCCAATGAAACCCCAGCCTATGAGAAAAACCAGAAAGATGCTCTTTGATACCCAGGAGAAATATATCATTGAAACTGCTTTGCTGTGTGTCCATTAAACTCAGAGAGTTGAACCTATGTTTTAATTCAGCAGTTTACAAACACATTTGGTGTAGAATCCAAAAAGGGACATTTCAGACTGAATAGATTCCTATGGAGAAAAGGCAAATAAGTATCACATCATAGAAACTAAAAAGAAGCTATTTGTGAAACTGCTTTGCCATGTGTGCATTCGCCTTCCACAGCTGAACTTATGGTTCTATTCAGCAGCTTAGAAACACTGTGCAGAATCTAAAAACAGTTATTTCCAAGGAATCCCTGGGCTCAGGGAAAAACAAGAA